>VWPU01006556.1:0-76982 GCA_013398955.1 Callaeas wilsoni
CACTTTGCAACTTTAAATTGAGCATGTCTTGCCCTTGAAGTGTTTTCCCCCAGTCGTTATCTCAACTCATGAACCCTTTGTTAATTTTTTCCTCTCTCCACTGCCCAGCTGTGGCAGGGGAGGGTGAGCAAACAGCTCGTGTGGGTGCCTGGTGTTTGGCCAGTGTCAAACCACAACAACATTTCATGCAGCTCATGAGTGGTACAAATCTCCCTCAGAGATGGGATGCTTTGCAGGACTCCAGACAACTATTCATAGATCCCACTGAGTCAGGTTTATGGTTCTGGGAAAAGGTTGCCAAAAATTTTACTTGTGGCCGCACTGAATGGGTGGCTTTTTCCAAACAGGCTGCTGTATTTATCCGGTGGAGTTCAAGGGCTTCCAGCCAAGTCGTCACGTTATAGCAAGCCATTCACAAAGCTTTGCTTTCTCCTGAGAGCAGGAGATACCCAATAATCATCATCAATTGTTCTCACTATCCCTTAGAACACAGCAGCAGCGAGCCTGAAGTGGTGGCTTGTTTGGGTTGGCAGTAACTCCTGTTCACACCTGGCAGGTTTTTCACTGTCCCCCCATAACTCCCTTCAACTCTGACCTGCAATGCTCTAACCTGAGCTTCAGAGCCTGCACGGAAAAAATCACTTTCCAAAAGGAAATGTACACCTGAAGTGAATTGTGACCCTTATAAAAGCTTAACTGCCTTTTTTTCACCTTGGCTCACTTAAAGCATACAACAATGGTCATGCAGTACCAGGAGCCAGTAAAAAGAGACAAAATCCAGATACCAGAATATTACAGTAACTGGCAAGATCTTTACTCTTACTCCCATCTTTCCCGCTTTATTTTTTTTATTTTGCTTCCTGCACAAAGTACCGGAGAGCAGAGACTGGGAGATCATACCTTCCCAGGATAAGCAGCTGAGGAGAAGGAGCTCCTGGGCACGTTTCTCTGCAACAGGTTCAGGGGGAGTTTGAATCTTCCAGTTGTGCAGAGGGTGAACCCCACTTGGCAGAGTGCCCCAGCCATGCCATGCTTACCTCCATAGCTGGGCACCATGAGGCAAAACCCCTTCTCTAGAGAACCCAGTCTCTCCAAGGGCACTTCAGAGGACCAGTGCTGGCAAACAATCAATGCAGACGAGCCTGTCTTTAAACGTCTTCTTTCCAGCAGCAGAGTGTAGGAATGAGTAGGAGGGCTCTCAGCAGTATCTTGAAGCATCATCACCACTACAAACACAGGCTGCTCTTAGCTGAGTGTATTGGGTCTGATCAAGGTAAAGCTCACAGCCCTGACAGTGCTGTGCTTCGCATTGGTGGCTGGATGGGTGCTGATCACAGGGCAGTGTTTTGGCTACTGCCGGGCCGCACTGTCCCTCTGATGTTCCTTCCCCCATCGAAGAGGATGGGGGTGGCCAAGCTCCTGGGAGGGGATACAGCCAGGCCAGCTGACCCCAATTAGCCAAAGGGATATTCCATACCATGTGACGTCAGCTCAGATATAAAAGCTAAGGGAGAGAGGAGGAAGGGGGGACACTCGTGCGTTTTCACTGTTACACGTTCTGAGGCCCTGCTTCCCAGAAGGTGTCTGGACATCGCTGCCCATGGGAAGTAGAGATCGACCCTTTGTTTTTTCTCTTTCGCTCGCGAGCAGACCTTCCTTGCTCTTTGCTTTATACTGTAATAAAACTGCCTTATCTCACCCTGCTGGCCGTGCTCCAGCTTATTCTCCCCTGTCCCGGTGGGAGAAGGGAGTGGTAGAGCAACTGAGTGGGCACTTGGCACCTAGCCACGGTCAACCCACTACCCTGAGCTACCTGGGTCCTGCTGCACAGCCCTGGCAGCCACTGGGCACTCAGGAGGCTGCACACCCTGAAGCAACATCCCAAGGCAAGGAGCAGTCTCAAGGGACACATGCAGGTACTCAACCTTACAGGAGAGCACACACACGCCTCTCAGATCCGCACTGCAAGCTGCTGAACCTGCGGCAGCCCTGGCCCAACAGCTGTGCTGCGCTCACGCGAGCAGCGCCTGCGACCGCTGCCAAGGCACTGGGACCGTCACCGTCCGCGCCATGTCCCCGCACGCCTCGCCAGCGAGGCCCACCGAGCACGTGGGAAGGCTGAGGCTTCCCCTCCCCGTCTGCAGAGCGATCTCCTCACATGGGCCTGGTGATTCACAGCTCCAGCACTGTGCAAGGCTGGTCTTGCAGGGCAGCGCTGACCCATAAGCAGACGGTGGTTACACGGTTCCTGCTCACAGAAGCAGAGAAAAGCCTACAGGGACTGTGCTCACTAACCTCCCACAGCCAACATGGTCCTTCTGCATGCTCTGATCAATATTTAAATGATGGTGACAGCATTAAGAGGCCTTTCCTCATGCACTGATACGGTGCCTCCAGCCATCCCATCTAGCCACGGTCTGAAGGAAAAAGAAAAGTTGACCCTTGCACTGTATCTTGTAGGTCAGTAGGTTCAGGCACGTTTGAAAGTTTAACTAAGGCTTTCTGGAAGGTCATCTCCCTATTTCCTGATGTGGAAACAGTTTTATTTAATACTTCATTGAAATAACAAACCATTGCATAATACCCCAAACAACAGTTTTCAGTGCAAACCTGCCACCTCAAACAGGTAAAGCTTCAATGCAGCATAATTAACAGACTGTGAATTAAAAGCTCTGTAACATCCACCTGAAGCTGAGACACCCATCCCTTCCCTTTCCACATCAATGTTGAAGCAAAGAAGCTGGACACTGCATGGAGGTGCGAGCTGCTGCCTGGCTGTGACCAGCCTGTGGCCACTCAAACCTGATGCCTGTGGCATCCCCCAGAAAGCCTCAGCAGGTCACTCCAGACGCGCGCTTTGGCTCGCTCCCCCCCGTGCTGCTTCAGCCCTTGTTACTTAAAAGGTGCAGCTCATTACTGATGACACTGCTAATGGAGTTTCCACTGTGAGGCTCAATATGGCTTTTCCTGGAGCAGAGCTGGGAAATTGCATTCTGAGGAAACATTACAGCAGCTGCTCTGAGACGCTGCAGCTCTGAGGCTTCCCGAGTAACTACGGTGGGCTAAAGTGCCTTTCCCCTCTCAACACACACCAAAAGGCAGCATCAAACACATACTGCTCTGCCCATCATGCAACAGCTGCAGGCGGGCCACACCTCCTGCATCCCTTCAGCCTGTGACACCTAGCATGCAGGCAAAGGAAAAGGAGTATCCCAATCTGGTATTTAAAACATCAACATTTCACGATATTCCTCACTCCTACACTCTCATTTTCTTGCTGGTCCTTACTTACTGTCTTCTAAGACACTTTGGGATAGAGCAGGTGATGTCTGTTCATTCAGACATCAACTTCTTTTGGAAGAAGGGGCAGGAAAAGGGGAGAGAACACTAGTGGAAAATATTTCCCAAAGTTTTGTCCAAGAAATCAAACTAGAAACTTAGGAGAAAAAAAAAAAAAGAAGAAAAGAAAGAAAAAAAAAGGTGAGCATGCTTCACTCAAATTTCCTTGCCTGAATTTCACCTTGAACAAAGCCCTTGGTGAAAGCCCACTGGGTATGGTGACTTGGAACATTCAATGTCAAGCTGCTGAAGACTTCAGAAAATTCCTCTCTGAGATGCCAAAGGAGCAGCAGGTAGAGAACAGTGTGAGTCACTGCAGCTGTCCCAGGACACCAGCCCTGAGCCAGCTGCACTTCTCTCTAGCAAAATCACTGGCACTGGGCTATCACTGGGCAAAGCCAAAGAACTGCTAAAAAGGGGAGGGAAGGGAAGGGGACAGGAAGGGAGGACACCTCAGAAAAGCTCAGATTAAAGACAACTTCTGTTTTAAAGATTACTTTGAATTATGGCAGGTGTTAAAATTCGTGGATGGCTCTAAGTTTATTTCTCTGAGAATGGCGACTCACCAGGACACTGCCCACCAGACACCAAGGCAGAGCCCACCTGCCAGACAGGCAAATCACCATTAACTGAGAGAATTCTCAACCACATTTACATTTTAACTCTGTTTATCAAATAGAAATGGAAACTAGATTTCTCCACCAAAGTATTCAGAGTCCTTTTCTTATTCCAGGCCAGCAGGTGCTTTAGGTTTGTATACCCTGACTATGACCTTCCAGACACTGCACTGATTCCAGCAGTAATATTTTTCACACTTCCCTGTCACAACAAAAAACCCTGCCCGCATTATCTGAATACAGATACTCGTGGGAGCGAGCATTAAGCAGATTTTCACAAGGTAACACAGATTCAAACAGATGGACAGCCCCTGGTTTTTAAGCTGTACCATTCCACGGGGTTTCCTTCAGCCAATTTGATCACCTGGGAGGAAAGGAAGCTTTACACCTGATGCATCTGTGCTGAAAGACCCCCTGCCTTCAAAACGACTTTTCTGAGTGTTATTGGAAACAACAACATTAAGATAATGACAAGACTGGCAGTGAGAAATTCACAGGGGATGCAAAATAAATGAAAACAATTAGTATTATAAATACAGGCTGAGTTTAACATGTCTCAAATGTCGATTACTCATATGAACTTTTGAGACTTTATTATTAACAGGTTTGTTTTGGCAAAAGCTATAAAAAATGAACAGAAAAACCCAACAGTGCTATTTTAAACTCGTACCACCAGACCGCAGTTTACATAGCTGCAAATAAAACAGAAGAATGTTTTTATGAGCCATAAAATGGCTCAGCTAATACCAGGAGGCATTTACTGAAACAAAAATTTTGAACAAGCCTGCATCAGGCAAGCCTATTTTGATTTTCCCAGTTAAACAAAGGACAATTTGCACTCGTATATGAAAGTGGATGAGCTCTGTTTGAGTATCGGTCCTGGTGGATCATACATTAACTGAACTTGTCGGTTTTGAGGTCAGCTGTCATTCTTTCCAAATTGCTCCCCAAGCAGATCACAGAGCAGATGGAAAAGGCCAATCTGACATGACTCTTTGGCTTAATTATAGCATTACTAAGACAGCATATGGAGTTGGTATGTACTGTAGAATTTTATCCAATAACTTTATTTCTCATAAATTCAGTGATCTGGTTCACTTGCCTTGAGTTGATCTTCAGTAAATACATTCACTAGAATTTAATTATTTTTACCTGTGCATTACTAGGCCAAACTTTCTTACCAAGTCCAAGAGCTGCACGTCCACACTAATGTTCAAAGAATCACAGAACATAAATTCTATATCAAATACAAGATCTTTTTCAAAACATCAGTATTTAAACTGATCCACCGTTTCCAGCACTAATTATGTCAGACCCCTCGAGTTACCCTGTGGGAGATGAGTGATGCCAGACTGGTATAGTGACAATAAGGCTTTGTATTACATAGACTAGCACACCCCAAAGAATCATCTCACGGCATATGCCAGTCCATATGCACAACGCACCCACTGTGCTAGCAAATATAGCAAAAATAGGTCCACTAGGAAGAGTAGATCACATAAAATCCCTAACACTACCTGGAAGCATAGAGGGTTTATCATTTTATCATAGCACTGCTCCATCTGAAATCCTCGGCTTACAAAAATCACTGCAGTGTTCACACCTGCAAAGTAACTACCTATCAACAAGAGATTTAAATTCTTGGCACTTATCATCTGCTGCAAATTCTTTAGGAAAGGTGAATACCAAAAGAAATTGGAAGTTGTAGTTCAGGTTCTCTAAATACTGCAGTTAAGTAGGCTTTTCTAGCAGTTACCTATGTCAAGCATTCTGTTTGCAACACTGATAAGCTCTTCAACGTTCAGATAGATGTTATAGGTGCTGACACAATAAACTACAGAAACGTTTGCCATCATGGAAAGGCAGACTTTAACTGGCCTGAAACCATCACTAAAATTCCTTCCGAGTCTATTATCACCCAGAGGGTGTTTTGACAGAATCCCAAACCACTGCCAAATGCATCAAAAACAGGAAGCCAGAAAACCCGGCTTCTACTTGATTATTTAATACTCTTTGCCTATTTTCCTAAAAGGAGGAAATGGAATATGGACAGAGCTGTCAAATTGCAAGAGAAAGTGGTTCATTTCCAAAGCCTTCTTTCTAAGCAGTTCAGCTTTTTCCTGCTAAGCAGGAATGGGACACAGCAACAGTTTGAAATCAGGGAAAGAGGGAAAAATTACTACCACAAACAAAGAAAAGTGTTGGGTTTCTATGATTTCTAAATGGAAAACTGTTTGGTTTCTATAATTTTTAAATAGAAATTTCAGGAAAAAAGATTAATTTTGAAATTTCATCATGAAGTGAAATAGAAAAGAAAAATTTTCTTGTAGAAATGTCACCTCTGAAAACAAAGTTTCAAACCAGATTATGTAATTTTTAATCATCTCTCAGCTCTTTCCTGAAATACAAAGGACTCTGAATGTAGCCACATCACCTGACAAAGCAGACTGTCAAATCTCCCATTGAGAACTTCTTTCCAAAGCTACTTAAGGCCCCCATAACATCTTTGACACCTTTTGTTCTTCACTTTACCTTCCTTAAAGACAAAGCCAACTTAAATTAAAAAATAAGGGTGGAGAAAGCAAAATAACATAGGACCAAAAATGTAACAGTTCTGAAAAATTCTCACTGCCTAAAACATTAAAATGTCTGATTTAAGAGGCTGGTTTCTCACACTGCCACATTAACAAATGAACACCATCAGCCTGCAGTTTAACTACTTAAATTTATAATCCTAATGAAAATAGAAGGATGGTGTGTAACAGCTCTTCTTTTGTTTCCTGGGCAAGAATCAGGCCCCATTTCCTCAACAGGCAGGCAGGGACAAGCTCGGGGGTGCCACGGAGTCTGCCAGTGGATGCTCCCAACTCCTCAGTGTTTTCCTCACCTCTGCGACCCACGGCAGACCTGACAGAGTGTGGAAAGTGATGCGATTTGAATCCCAGCAAGCACAGCCCTGCTGCAAAGAACAACCAGGATCAAATACCTCTGACAAAAGAATATCAAACAAGGAAAGAAAATAAGGGACAAGTGCAGCAGAATAAAAAGGAATCAAATGAGTACTTCTGGATGCTCCTCACAACGTGCTCTGTCTACCTAGATTCTTGCTGTGCTCAGTCTCAAATGCACATGAACCTGCAATTTAATACTTCCTCCAACCCTGGTGAGAAAAAAGAAACTAAGTCCTCTATGTTTATAACTCAAAAACACAGAAATGTCCCCTCTGAATTTTTTTGACAAAGCAGAGGTCAATTTTGGCTTCTCCCTCTGTATCTACTCTGGTATCCATGGAATCCATGCATAATGCTGCAGTAACTATCCCACACAAAGAAAGTCACAATTGGGTCTTAGTGTGAAGACCCAAGTTAACAGTTGCTCTGGCAGTCACAAACATCACGAGCTCAGACTTCCATCCTGACACAACCCAGAACTGAAGTTTCAAGACTTGTGTTTTTGTTAGAGAGAGGCTGTAGAGGGTACTACTTTCTCAGTGTTGTAGCTTTGATTTGTTTTTTCATGTTTCCACTAAGACTTACTTGACTTTCATGTAAAAAATCAGGAGTAAAAAAATGAGATGCTTATGGCTGGAGCTTTTAAAAGACTTAGGTAACTAAATGTCATTGGGAATTCTGAGTCTACAAAATCCAGTACTTTATACAGAGAGCTGCACTCCACCCTCACAAGATCATACATTTCAGAATCCTTACTACATGCATATTTTAGCTGTGTTTTGAACATTCACAATTTAGCATTATAACATTCATTCTGTAATTCTTGTTGACATTAAAAAAATGCAGCGTTCATGTGAAAGTTCGATAAACTTTCATATACAAAACCTAGATTTTTTTATACGAAACGTCTTGTCTTGGAAAACTTGTCTTGGGATGATTTTAAATCATCCTGCTTCTACTCAAATGGCTTTGCACAATGAAGTGCATTTTTCTGAAAGATAATCAAGAGCCACCAATTAACGAGACACAGCAGTAACCTTCCAGTCAGCTGCAGGCACCACAAGTCAAAAACACCTTCCAGAAGCGATCCCACACCCCCACAACTCCCCAAGGACAAATGGAAACTTGAAAAAGGTCTCCTAAGAGGTACTTCCCAATCACAGCACAAAAGCACAGGTGAAAGGCAATTTTACCCACTCGTGCCTCTCCCAAGAAACAAATAATTCCTCCTTCATATTGGGAACACAGGACAGACTTTTAGATAACCTAAAAAAGAAATTATCTTGGGATGTTTCAGCAAGAGAAATATATTGCTTCTATCTAACACCTACCTGTTATGATTAGAAGCCAAACTGCATTTTCACTACAACAAACTTACAAGGCAAAATTGGAATGTTTCAACCTGACAAATATAAAAAAAACATATGGGGAAAAAACGCTCACATAGGTTTTAAATGATGCTTTAGATAACTCAGTCTGACATTTCAAAATTCAGAATTCAGCTTGTGCTGCATCCTTCACAACAAGGAAGGCAGGCTGCACAGGATATAAAGGATGAAGTTATCTGCTTTGCTACTACAAGCAGGACCTGGATCCTGCTACATCCGTACATACAACCTAAATTAAATTGTCTGCAAGAAGTTGGCTATTGGTACAAAAGGCAACATCAATCCTTTTAGCTCAACAGAAATATTTACCCAGGAACTGGGGTCAACTCTTCAAATCAGGCCACTATGGTGTATGTGAAACAGCACAGAGCTTCACACACAGGGAGAAGAGGAAGACTCTAAATAGCACAACAGAATCACTGCTAGTTAAAGCAAATGCCCAAATGTTAAACTCATCCCAAACACAGGCACCTTGCTGGCTGTGACCTGACTAAGGAACATACACGTGAACACAGGTGCCATCAGCTCACCTCATTCAACTTCCATTGAACAGTTAATAAATCTCTCAGCTGCTCTTTAGAAAAAAGATCATAGCCAAAGCCTCCTAGCAAAAAAAGTAAGTATCTAGATAACTTACATGTCAGTCATCAGCTCCCTCACTTAATTTTCCATTCTACTCCCCTGAAAGCCATGAGGAGTTTGTTATCGCACCAAGACAAATCTTTGCCCATGCTGCAGCTGCTTTGGAGCTGTCAGCCCACACTCACTCTCAACTCTTCATGAAAGTTATGCAGAATTCAAACACACTATTGAGGTTAACTCAATTTTAGCAAAGCCTTCACAGCTGGAGAAGTTTATTAAGAGAAAATCACCACAAATACATTGGTATTATGTGAAGCTTTTTGATAAAATTTTGTTTTCCCCATGTTTACATTATGCAAATTATAGTCTGTTAAGATTATAAATCTTAAAACATGATACCTCAAAGAGTAACAATTTATACACCCATCCTAACTGAAATTACATGACACATGATTTCTCTCCATAATAAATCATCCAACAAATTTTGCCTTCTCCCTGTTGCTCGTGAATTGAGGGAGGAAAATTTGCATCTCAGCCTGGTCCAGAGGTTAGGTTGGTCATATTACTTTGAAGATGAGGGGATGGTTGAGGATGGCTGAATCACCAGTCAAAAACTCTACCACTCTTTCCACTTAACTAAAGATTGCCAGTCACAGAATTTCAAACCTTCCTCATCAAGGCAGGTTTATAATAGATATTAAGAAGAATGTCTTCACTGAAAAGGTTGTCAAGCACTGGAACAGGCTTCCCAGGGCAGTGGTGGAGTTACCAATTCTGGAGGTATTTAGAAGGCATTTAGATGTGGCACCTGGGGACATGGTTTAGTGGTGGCCTCGGCAGTGCTGGGTTAATGTCTGGACCCGATGATCCTAAGGGTCTTTTTCAACCTAAATGATTTTGTGATTCTAGGATAATAAGAGCACTGCTCTGCAAAAATCTGCATTTTCTATAAATTTTCTTTACTTACATATTGTCATTTATTGTTGCCTCTAATCAAGTGTGCAAAGTTTTGATAAAACACAGTGCAGTCAAATAAAACTGTCAGTATCTTACTGGAGGAATTCACTCACTTTTATGGATTTTCAGCATTAATATTAGATTAACATTAATTGCATAATTATCATGAAAGAATCACAAGGAAAAACAATTCTGAAGCAAAACTTGAAATAGCTCATGTTAATAGGAAGACTGAGAGAATATTCATGTTTCAGAGTTTGATGCAGCCAGTAATGTTTACGGGCTGGGGAGGGGGTGGGGGTGATAATCAGCGCTGCTTCCTATAAAATTTGTTGCTTGATCCCTCGGAATATCAAATAATGCTACTTAGGTCTTGCAATTTGAGTTTTTGGACTCAAATACTTACCCAGTCTTTCTAATCTATTTCAGTGTTCAGATGTATGGCTCAAGTTCACTGCCTGGTGAGGATGAGGGATGGCCTGCACCTCCCAGTTATTACACATCTCCCAGCAGTCTGACCAGGAGCCTGGCTCTCCCAGAGTCTTTTCACACCTTTTCACCATCAAAACCCAGTTCTGTGGCTTTTTGTAAACACAGATTTTACTCAAGCTTTGGAAGCAGTCACTCAAAACAAAAGCCGAACTTCACATTGGTGAAGTGAACTGATATAGTGGCGATGAGTAAAGGCAAGATGTGAAGGGCCAGGAGTAAAATTTCAGGTGGAAAATTGTGCCTGAAAAGGTTGTAAAGCCAAAGTGGAAGGCAGAGTCTGAGGGCTGCAGTCAGAACTCAATTCAGAGCATCCCCATTTCAGTTCAAAATTAGCTATGTCTGAACTACTGAGTTCTGAGAACTCCAGGTTCGTTTTCACAAGTAACTGCCATGATTTAAAGTGAATAATTTGATCTTGGAGATATTCTGAAGTTAAGAAGCTACCCAACATCCATTACTTTTGCTACTGTGTTGGGAACACAATGCCTAAAGCTAAAATAATTTTTCTCCACAGCAGCTGGAGTTCAGGGCAGGGAGGCTCATTAGGGATGTGGACTTCCGTCACTCTGGACTACTTCCAATTTTCAGCTCCTTCTTAGATCCCTTCATTCACCCTGAATTATTGGCAACTGGAGGATAATTAGTCCATCATTGCTTGGGAAAACTAGGTTTTCTGTATTTCTTTCCAATCACTTAAGCTGGCACACAGTAGTACCTTATACGACAATTTTGCACTTTACTCTTATTAAGGTCTTTCACCCTCTGTTTCTTAACATTGAGATACCGAGCAATTCCTTGGCTTCCTTCTAAAATAAAAGTTACATCACATTTGAGCTGATGCCTTCCAGCCAACTTCTGCCAAATACAATTTGCTTAAAAACCTAAACTTATGTAGCTGAGGTTGGATAAGAAACTTGCGGCAAATGGTGCTTTATAAATAAGCCTCGTACTCTTGCACTTGGAAAAAAAAAGAAGTCTAAGACAGGAATCTGAGGAAACCTGACTCCACATAACCAGAGGGGACTTTCAACTGTATCAATACAGTCAGCCAAAAGGTTCTGCAAATTAAAAAACCAAATGACTCCTTACAAATGGAGCAGCAGTTTAGTTGGGTTTGAGTAGGCAGCATGTGACTCTCTGCTTTCAGTTCCTGAAAAAGTGACAGACATAACAGACAGACGTTGAGCAAGAAGCTGCTGCCTCCACAACGTGCCAAGGGCCAAACTTCAGCTTCCTTGTACTGCCTCTGATTCTGAAACAGAGCATGAATGGGCTAGAGGTTTTTCTCCCTGAACGTATTTATAGCCATGTTAGAATTACTCTGGTGGCCACCAGCTGTGGTCTGCTGATGGAGGAATCCCTCCATTGGGTTCTTCCCAAAGTTGCGTTTGAACCGATCCAAAGAAAAACCACGAATTTTAAACTTGGTGCTATAGAACTACTTTAGCATGACCAGAAAGTGCTGAATGTGTGGAGAAGTCTTTCAGAATATTTACTGCATGCACAAGATGTTCTTTTTGATGCCATGCATTACAAAGAAAAATAAGATCTCCCTTCCTCACATATTAGTCATACTTCTGAAACCATACTTGGTCCATTTAAAGCAGAGGTGGCTAAAATACCACAAGGATGACAACCAGATTAAATAGTACAGATAGACTGAGAGCAGGAGTAATAGCAACATCAGCTACCTGTTAGGGTTAGGTTGTCATAAAACCCTGAAGTTCCCGTATAAACAGCATTAACTTCTGACACATCAAGCAAATTGTTTCAGACCAAAACTGTTCTCAAGTTATTGCTCCACACTGGTGACCATCCCTAGCATTCAAGTAATCAGTGTCTCTCAATATGTGACCCTTAATAAAGATGAGCTCCTGGTGTGCCCTGAAAGGTATATTGAAAATATTTTAATAGTGACACAAATAGGAAATAAATTCCATATTCTCCAAGGTTTCCAAAAGAAAAAATAAAAAATATTTAAGAGAAGACAAACTGAAAAATCCTTGAAAATTTAGGAGTTAGGAAGAAAAAAAATTAAACTGCTTTTTGAAGTAGGTTTTGTGAAATTTCCAGAGTCCCTTAATTTTCTATTAATTCTTTGAGACACCATAAGAACTGGTTGTCAAACCCACACACACAAAAACCCAAACAAAATCCCCCACCATTCCATTGCAAATGATAATTTCTAAAGCTGCAAGTGATCATCAGTTTACTTCTTATCCTTTCTGAACACTCAGAGTGTCAGACGTAGAGTACTTTTGCTTTCTCTACTATCCAGTAAAAAGCAGAGTTATTTGTTATCATTAGAGACCTGGCAGAGATGCTTTGAGAGACTTTTTTCTGTTGATGGAGACAAATTTGTTGTAAAGAAGGGAAATCTGGGTTCTTGAAGTTCACTGAGAAAGTTAAATAGGCATCTATCTCACTACTCGGTGCATTTACAAAATGAGTTCATTAATCTATCTCATATAATTAGTCTTTTTTGTGACCACAGAAAGGAAACAGGATGGCAAGGGCTGGAATTTATACCTGAAGCTTGATAATAAGCTGGTAGTTGCTTTGCCTTCACAGGAGTCTCTGGAAAGCTCACAATACCAGCCCTCATCCTTAAGAAGGCAGTAAAAATCCTGGGGCTGACCCTGAGGAATAATTCCATGCTAAATCTAGTTGAGAGCAGGCCAAACTACTCGTGTGTTTTGGGATGATAGTGGGTGAATTTCCAGGAGTACCTGGGCTGGAGAGACTCTCCTTCCCAGGAACAGCATCTGAGTGCCAGGGAGATCTGAAGAGATAGGAGCCTGCAGACTAGGGCAGGTGTCAGATCCCTGAACAACTGCCCCTGCTCCTGCGGGCTCAAATACTCAGGCTCAGGCCAGCTTTGACAGCATATAGTCCATCTCCTCATCAACAGGTTCTGCTAGGTGCTGAGCTCAATATTGTCTCCTTCCCACAACGAGCGACTTTGCACAGTGTGAGTTTCTCTCTGTCAGTCCTTCATTCTGGGCACATCACATTAAAAAAAAAAAAGCCATACCAAGAACAAAGACCAAGATATAATTGAAAAACTGACAACTTCCCAAATCAGATGTGACTGTGACCCAAATCAGGAGGGGAAGAAACAGTAATTCATCCTGGCACGCTAATTAATTATCACACAGATTGCTTATTGATTTTCTTGTGTTCACTCTGATACCTTATGAAGTACATTCATTTCATCCAAACTTCGCATAGAGTGGCAGATGCTGACAGATCAAAAGCAGATAAAAATTCACAGGTAAGTCTGGGGTTCTCTTCTAGAGACAGGCAAGGCCGGGGCAAATCCATTCATCCACAGCACCAAATTTCAGCATCAAGAGACTCATCTCCAGCCCCACTTATAAAAGCTAAATTCCTCAGTAATGATCCCCCAGTGAAGCAAACGAGTCCTTGCCAATAAAAGTAGTCAAATTGCCAAGGTCATAAGCAAACCACTTCAGCTTCTTGAAGGCTCTCTGCATTGGACAATAGCCTGAGTTCCCAGAGAAATTATCTAATAGGACATTTTCTAATTATAGAATTAATTAGTGCCACAGAATAAACAGCAGAGGCATGTCAGGCTGAAAATAATGGTTTGTACAATTAGCTCTTTCACATCAAATAAACATTTACAGGAATTCTTGAACTGAGAATTTGTAAGATTAGGAAAGGTCCCATTCTCATCACCCCTGGAATATCCTGCCACTACAACAACCAAGTGAAAGCAGTTTACATGTTCTCTCTAAACAGTACGAACTTATTCCATTTAAGTTGTTGATTTTCTTCGGAATTTTCCGGGTACTAAGCATGCATCCTCACTACAAAGGTTTTAGTCTCCTTTGTTGTGTTTTGATTGGGTAAAAAAACCTGTTTGCAATGCATGATCACAGACAAACTGACTGTTCTCCTGACGTGCCTACAGCAGATGTGTCACAGAGATCAAGGAAAATTCTTGTGGACAGCAACTTGTTTGCTTGTGCACAGGGAAACAGCGACGGTCTCGTTTCCAGCTCTTTGCACAGTCAGTACAATCATCATCATCACAGTGATAAAAGCAGCCTCTGAAGATGTTTCTGTCTACTAAAAGACCTGTTGAAGAGGGAGTGTGAACAACCTCGGAAAGGGGCTAGCATACAAAAGGGCCTAATTTTGTGGTTTAAAAACAAACATGAGCGAGCCACCTAAAGCATCTACAAAGCTGAATAGATTTGAGCATGGAACTGCTTGCTGGACTCAGCAGCAATTCAACAAAACATTAACAGAACCCAAAATCCGGATTAGCCCCTGTTCTGTCATCATGCCTTCATAACTGCCAGCAACCCACGCCATGCCATACTTCCCTCCAGATTTCCCTAAGGGACAGGAGAACTGGTGTCTGGCAGAGACTGTCAGGTCTGTCCCAAGTCACAGGCAGGTACTTGGGAAGAGTGGCTTGGTGCATTTAATGATGGATATCTGCATCAGACCAGTAGGTCTACTTGTGAAAAGTAGTGGAAATTAGTGTGCTTTCCCTGGTCCAGAAGAAAACATAAGTAATCTACTTAAAGGAAAATTGATTTTGGATGTTCCTTTATTACACTTTATGGTCTGCGAAGATCCTTTCTTTTCATGCTGTTATGTGAATGGTATGCAATTCCCACACTGGCGATAGATATTCCTTTAGAAAAGTAGTGAAGGTCTTAACTTTTTAATACAAATTATTCCTCAGGAATCCTTAGCTGCTATTCAAGCAGTTTAATTTAAAGAGTTATATCTCTCATTCAGGAAACTTTAACTGACACTAATCAGACCCAGCTTTTTTTATTATTAATGTACAACAATACTAATCTGGTGTGACTAGCATCTTTAGCCAGAGTATTAAGGCCTTCCTCTCCCTAAAGTGCTATTTAGTAATAAAAAATTAACAGTTTTGCATAATCTACTTATGTGTGCTGCAACTACTGAAGATTAGCTGCAGCATTTTCTTCTCTTTTCTGAGCCTCAGTACAGACATACATATCCTAAAAATTAACAGATGCATGTTTGTGAGCTGATGGGAATGTTTCAGTGTGTTGGTCACAGATGCAGCAGGGATTGCATGGAAAAACACAGTCCCTGTGATAACTTACACACAAGCTTCAGTTACAGAGTGAGAAAAGATCAGGCAATTTTCATCCCACTTTATATTTCGAAAGATCCGACAAGGCCTGCACGTGGCAGCTCTGGTTCTTTTAAACCCTACTGGCTTCACATCTCTACCCACAGGTCAGGCTGCACAAACACAGGAGCTGGCCTCAGCCCATAGGGGTTTAAGCAGAGGACACAGCCAGCCCAGAGGTAGATGTTTACACAGAAGGCTGATGTATCAATACACTGAATTAACACAGGTATGTATTTCAGCAGTGACCAAAGCGTTACAAGTAGTTAAATTTAAACAGACACACAATGCAAACTGCAGTCCAAACACATTCAACAGCCTGGCCACATAAACCTATGGAAATAGGTTGTGGAATACCTTTCTTCATCTTAACTGGATGTTGTTGCTGAAGCATAACTAGACTCTTATGGTACCACCCTCTCTAACCAGAAATAGGGCACAGAAAACCAAGAAAACCAGAAAACCAAGCAAACCAGAAAACCAAGCCCCTTCACTGTTTAATTTTGACTAGTCAAAGGCAGGATGCAGGGAACAGCTCCTGTGATGTCTACAGGAATTAGGCTTTTTCTCGTAAGTTGTTCTCCCCTTACAGGATGCACTGACACACCTTTCTGCTCTGATCCCCTTCCCGCAGAGCTCAGAGCCGCTGGGGACGGGAGCAGCGCAGGCGCCCGGCCCCTCCGAGCCCGGCACACGGCGGGTCCCTGCAGCTCCTGCCAACCCGCAGAGCTCACTGACCGAGGCACCACACACCAGACATCGGTGTCTGGCCTCACCTCACAGGAACTGCATCCACACCTGTACTAACAAGCTCTTTAGAAAGCTCCTGGAAACAGTTTTTCAAGTCTCAATGCTTTCAAGTCTCTTTCCAGATCATCACTTCAGTCAGGTGCATCCCCTCATGCCTTAGATTTAAGAGGAGCCTCCTTCATTCCCATAGTCCTGTCCACAGGCTCACTGTGGGCAACGCAGCACAGCTGATGGGGGGATTAGGCTGGTGCAGAGCTCTCCTCACTGGGGCATTCCAAAAGAAATCACCAATTCGCAAAATCACCCTTTCCTCCACAAAATAAAGCACCACAAACAAAAAAACCCTTGTGATAACAGCTTTCCTGTAACAGCAGAGACAGCTGGAGCAGGAGCAGCGCCAGCCAGTGCCTCATGCAGCAGCTGAGGGAAGCTGGAAGTTACTGGTTCCCCAGGGGGGAAAATTAAGATCCCAATCTCAGCAACCAGTTTGTAGGAGCTTTCATGTAGCAGATAGAGCAGCTCACAAATCCATTTCCACTTTGTCTTGAACCAATTTTTGCCTAGAAATCTTTCTGTCTTGAGTTTTAAGAGCTTTCCCCCTCCCACAATTAATTTCAGATTTTTCTTTTAAGCTTTTTGTCCAGCTTTGAAATGAGTTTCATTAATGCAAAGTGTCTCAGAGAAAAGAGCTGCTGAGGTAAAACTGAACAAGATTTCAGGTCACTGCATTAATATTGATAGCTTTAAAACAATAACTGTGCATCAGGTACAGGATAGGATATTTTTCTGTGCAGCTAATACAGCTTAATACCATGTCATTACCACAAAATCTATTTCAAGTTTATAGGAAAAAAACTAATTAATTTCATCCAAAGAGGCAAGATATTTCTACGTCTAAAGCACACAGGAACAGTGATTCACACTGCCAAGCTCCAGGCAGCTGCTGCAACCCAAGGCTGGCACCTCCTGGAACAGGAATCTCCAGCCAGGTGTTAGCAGCTCCATGGAGAGTTGTGCCTTCCCTCCAAGAAGCAGAGCACACTGGTTAGCTCTTAGAAAACTGGGGTGTAAGGCCACACGTGCTACATAACCACAAGAAGTTTTTTCATTATAATTCAGCTCTGGCTTCTATTTCCCAGGATGGAGGAAGGGTTTTGCTATTCCCAGTGGCACCCCCTGGTCCCCATGTGACACCTGCTGAACTCTGCAAACTACAGTTTGCTACAGGATGAAAAAAATTGATGCTGCCCTACATTAACAAGTCAGGCTATAAAGTGACATGTCAGGAACTGTAAATGATAACTGCATTCCTACCTTGCACCTTATAAAGTTAAGGTCAAGAGCAGTCCAAACCCTGACCGGGCTCCGAAGCCTCCTGTCACCTGAGCTCCCCTGGTAAGGTCCTCTGTGCAGAGCATTAGCATCCTGTGTAAATGGAGCATGGCATTTCGTCTCACATCAACAAGAGGGACTGAGCAGAAAACACTGGTTTCATGAGCAGAAAGCTTCCTGTGCTAATAAGATGTAGCATTTGAAACACTGGCACTTTTTAATCATATTCTTTCTGTATTAATTTTGGCTAATACAGTGTGACAGTCTCTAATATGATCAGGCTCTCATACCCTACTGGTGACAACTAACACTAATTCAGTGTGATTCTTATGTGACAGGATAGGTGGAAAATTAATAATGTGGTAGAAGAGCAAAGCGCTTTCTAGTAGACTTTTCAAGGACCAGATTCAGGTCTACTAGTGGTTTTCAAATAACCAGATAATATCTCCACAAATAAATTCATACATATCCTGATGTATCTTGATGTGTAAACATCTCTATTTCTTTGTTTTGTTTTTTCCTTGTGCTAGATAAATACATCAAGATCCTTTAATAACCCTTTATAAGGCAGCTTTATTAATTAGAAATTATTTTCCTAATTCTTTCCAGTTCTTCTCAAGCACCAGAATGGGATATATTGCAGTAACTGCTAGTAATATATACAACAAACAAGCTGCCTCTCTCTCCCTTCTTGGTATTTCAGTGCTTACATATTCATGTTATTCCTCCTAACCACAACTCTACACTGGGTTGCATGTTCAATAGGTTCTCCAACGTCAGCTCACATGTTCAGAGCTGCTGCTCTCCAGGCACAGCTCTCCACCCACATAAGCACAAGCTATGTTCTTATTCCTAGACATATCTTCAAAGTAATTTAAAAGAAATTAATCTTACCCTGTTGACAGAGCTCGCATCAATCATTATTTACCACTTTGCCAACATCTAATCCTTCTACCAACATAATCAGAAGAATTTTTTATTTTACTTCACTGAAAAACAAGTGTGGCGGGACCAGTATGGTTTTTTGCAGAACATCCCAGCTGCTTGCTATTCCCCATTAACTTTTGGTCCTTTGAGAAAAGCACAACACCAGTACTTTTTTGATCCCTAATCATTTCACATAGCTTGTGATCTAAGACATAATCCTCCATTACTAAAAAGAATATATTTGTAAGAACTTTTAATTTGAACTTTGCAAATTAACCACAGCAAAGAATCATTCACGCAGGACATCACATCAGCAAAGACGTCACATTACATTTTATTTACTAATTATCCGGATCAATGTATTTTTATTGAGCAGGATCCTTTGTGACGATATTCATGTAATATTATCAATCCTGGGAGCACACAGAGCACCAGATTCATAAGTACAGGTATATGTTGCTGCATATTTCTAACCCTATCAAGACAATTATCTGGCATGTAAATTACTTATGGAGATAAAAAGCATGATCATAATAGCAGTAGCCTCCTACTTCTTTTTGTTTTTGTTTTATATTATAGCAAAGAGAGAGAAAAACAACCTAGTAGTGGTTATTCCCTAACTTGTTCACAAGCCTGGGAAGACGGCAAACACTAACTAGCAATGCAACTAATGTTACTAAAGTAGCAGGACCCTCCACTTCTGCAGATTACACAACACTATTTGATTTTTTCCCTGAATACAGCCCTTGCTACATGAACAGAACCATTGTTTAGAAGTCAACAGAACAAAACTTACATTGACCATAATGAGCTTTGGCTCAAATCCTGTGTTGATCTGCTTCAACCCACAATGAAACTGAGAAACACAAAGAACTCTTGTAGCTGCCCATGTAACACTGAAGTCA
Organism: Callaeas wilsoni; assembly: GCA_013398955.1. NCBI lineage: Eukaryota > Metazoa > Chordata > Aves > Passeriformes > Callaeidae > Callaeas > Callaeas wilsoni. The sequence goes on from VWPU01006556.1 coordinate 19,393, forward strand.
GATTCAAAGCCTGAAGTTCAACTGCTAAAGCCAATGTACGCCCGAGTGCTGCAGAGAGATCTTCTTGTTGGTGCAAACACTGACAAGCTCTTTCTGAAAAGATATGAGTGATTTCTTCCATAGATGAAAATGAACAATGCTCAGATAATAGACATTTAGGAATGCTGGGAATCATAGCCACATTTGCATCGCTCTTCAGGAAACAAAATTATACATCGATCGTGTTTACTCATGAAATATATAGATCTCTGGCTGACAGCACAAAAAGATCTTTTCTCTTGCTTGCCAGACACCCAAATGCATGGCCAGGGCTGCATTTGTTAATATTTGTGGCAATTAGCCAGAAATACTGTTCACATGGTCCTGTGCCTTTATGTATGTAACTGTAATTCCTTCTAAAATCTGACAGGCCATCACTCACCATGGTCAGCCTTACACTGAAATTTCCACACATCAGTGCCATCATTTGAATTGATTTAATTCCACCTTATTCTTTCCCCCCGATGGACAGAGACTTCCCATTTGTCCCCACGCCTTAGCCTTACAGGGCTGTGCATGCCTTTTAAACATTCTTCCATGAATTTAACTAATTGTGAGACATGAGAGAAGAAGAGGAGTTTCACATGACTGATCAGGCAGGGGATGGCAGCAAAACAGAACCACTGGCTTTCAGAGCACGCAGAATCACAGGATGGTTTGGGCTGGAGGGCACTTTCAGAGGTCATCTAGTCTGACTCCCCTGCAGTGGGCAGGGACATCTTCAACGAGATCAGGTTGCTCAGAGCCCTGTCCCAGCTGACCCTGAGGTGCCACGCAGATGCTACACAGCTGGGAAACTGAACGCATAGCCGCGCTCCGCTGGCAGGATGAGGCTGACACTTATCAGAAAGAGCATCAGAATATGCATCTGTGAGGATGGGAGAAAGAAAAGGTAGGGCAGAAAGTGAAGCAACATAGGAAAGCAGCACATATAGCTGATCTCAAGGATCTCGAAACCAAACATGTCTCCAGGTCTCCTGCTAAGATATAAGGGAAATCTCATAGAAATATCAGATGCTGAAATTTCCTAAATCAACCACAAAAAGCCAAGTTACACACTTCTTCAGGAGATCCTTTCCATGGTATCCTGGATATGGGTTACACCAGGTCAAGCAACTTGAAACGGGCACAGGTTGAAATATGTAGGATTTCAGAACAGACTTTTGAAGCCTCAAAAAAGCACAGCACACCCAGAACCTCTGGATGGCAGAAAGCTGCTCCTGGGAGCACAAAGTAAATCTCCTGGAAATAAAGACATGTTTTGTGACAGTAGAGACAAGGGCTCCAAAACAGGCAGATCCAAAAGCAGTGATAGCTTTCACATTTTGGGGTAATATCTTCTTGTTATCTATTTTTACTAATGGCTTCATTGAGCCAAGATGAAGGTAGTGAGCAAAGTCCACTTCTTCAGGCTTACCAAGAACTGAAGAACTAAGATGTGGAACTAAGGATCTGATTTCTTGAATCTTGTGAGTCTGGAAAAATGAAATCATCCATAAAAATAGTTAGATTTGCCTTTCATGGCATTTCTGGAAAGCCCAGAATTTGCTTAACAAGAAGATCATGTCTCTAGTAAGACCTGTTGAAACAAGTTGGGAGATGAGCAACTGAAAGCAAGTCAGCATGAGAATTCCTGACAGCTCAGAAACCTTTACACAGAGTTCAGCTGGTGTGCCCTTTCATACTCCACAGACAGCCAAGGTCAAACTGCCCGGGCCTTGGGCCACCTCCAGCTGATGGCTCCTGACATAGCAGGTTTCAAGCATTCCACAGGGGGCTCTGAGGGACACAGCAGTCCCTAATTCTCACTCTTTGGAATCATTTCTGTGTGCACGAGCACTCAGCTGCATATTAAGGCCCTGGTGCTCAGCTCTCTCTTACAATGATGCATTTCAAAGCTGTCCCAGCCACTTGGCAGGTTCCTGCTAGGGCAAAAGGGCTCTGGATGAGGTTCCACTGGAGAGGGGATATCCCTGCACACAACTGGGACAGGGTGCTGCTAGAGCTGGAGCCAGGCAGCCTCACTGGGTGAAGGACTATTTTGTGTCTGAGAACTGACTTTAAAGTCTCCTGGCAGTGCCATCTGGCAGCCAATGCCAGCAGAGCAACCTGAAAAAGGCCCATTGACATCGCCTCCCAGAGTCTGTCAGTCCTCAGGCATTTACAGCACGTGGTCTTCAGAGTTCACAGAATAAAATACTATAGATTTCCTAAAACATATTTACAGCTAGTGGTGTCTAAAAACAGCGTTTTCAGTGATCATTACCAAGATCATAATCCCTTTAAAGATCTATAAAATATTTATTTCCTTAAGTTAATATATGTTCTGTGCAAACTGCCACTGCTTCATTTCCAAGAGCTCTGTGTGAATATTCATATTTGAACTATACAGACATAACTTTATTTACTGTAGAAAAGTATATTAATACTGATTTATTTAAACACATTACCAAAGTGGCAGTTTAGTTTAATCAAATACTGAAATAATTGGGTTATGTTTGATTTTAAACTTTGAAAACTCAACTCCACAATTTATCAAGGGCTGAATTTAGCGAAGTTCTCATCATAAAAAATTGATATTATATAGTGGGGCTACACTGGCTTCCCTGGCACATTGCCAAGGAACGGACCTTTTTAAAAGATTAATTGTCCATGCCTGCATGATTCCCCAAGTGCTCTGCACAGTGGTCACCAGCTTCCAAACAACAAGTCAAATAGTGCCAAAAGCACCAGGAGGGAAATATTTTTCTGTTGTGGAACGAGGGAAGGGCGCTGCTCTCACAGGGTCCAAACCTTTCTGCACCCGAGGGAGAGCGCCCTGCCCTCCCTGCTGCTGCCCACCCCAGCCCCGAAGGTGAGCCCCTTCCTGATGGGGCAGCCAAATTCCAGCAGTGAAGAGCCTGCAGAGAGCTGTGGGGAAACCCCTTGACTCTGAGCAGTTTTCCCAGGGCCTGTGCTTTGCCCAGCTGTGACTACTGTGGCTGTAGCAAGGCGAGGGATGCTCCTGCTGCCTCCCTCAGGGAAATCTGCAGAAGTCGATTATTGAACTACTTCAAGCTCAGGCATCCAAACCTCACTGGAACAGAGTAAGCAACGTTTCTCAACTAACAATACTGCTACTGAAATTTATGTATTTTTTGCCATTTGATTTCTGTTTTCCAAATCAGAGAATGCTGAGGAATTCAACTCAATGCTATGCCCTGGCTTTATTGCTGTAGGTTCTCTTCCCTCTTGCCCTACAGCTCCATGCCCATGGAGACACACCTCTATCACAGGCTTTTTCAGCTTAAATCCATTATATTTATTAGGGCCGCGGGTGACATCCCTATGGTCTTGCTGATGGGCACCAAGTCAGGATTTACCCCTACTCCTCCAAAGCAGCTGAGGAGGCAGTTTGCACTACTCATCTGACAATCCCATACATGGCACTTTTGGCATGACTTTGTGGTCTATCTCTATCAGCCCTCTTCTTTGCCTCTCCAAAACACACTCCAAGGGCGAGAACTGAATAATAATCCTCCAGTCTGTGACCCGTAGGAAACAATGTGGTGCAGAGTCTGCAGTACAAACACTAGAAGCTGACAAATTTAAATAAACAAAAGCCCTTGCAAAGAAAGGCTCATACAGTAACACTCACACTTAATTATTTTTAAAATCTTTTCTCAGGAATGTAGGAACAAGACAGTAGTGACAGCTGGAGGAAAACCAGTACATCTAACTAAACATTTAAAATTATCTTCTGGAAAGAAATCTGCCCCATTGAACTGAATTTTTTTCATTTTAAGAAAAATCCTCTTGACAGAAGCAACCAAAATAGAAGACATCTAAAAAAGCTGAAATCCTTGTGACAGCTTGTCAAAGTATTCTTCACCAACAAATTATCAGAATATTTGGGTTTGTACAGAGAGGTAAGTTCCTACACCTAAATAAGCAAATCATTGCAGAACACACATTTAAAGTGATACACTGTCCAAACATCATTTTCTCCAGAATGTCAACATTTTCCATAACTGAAACCTTTGCAAAACCTTAGCGAGGACATGTGGAAATTACAAAATGCACACTGTCTCAGCTGAAGCCGAACACATCAGCTCACAAGCCCAATTCAAACCGAAACACTCCCTCCCAACCATGCTCCCTAAGCAGGAGCTGTGTTCTCACTGCCAGCCCCGGCAAACACGCAGCTGCCAGCTCCAGGGGAAGCCACCGGGTCTGGAGCTGCGCTGGAACCTTCAGCACCCCTGCACCGAGCTGGGCAGGGCTCAGCTCCCTGCACAGGGACGTGCTGCCCGCCCGTGGGTGCCCCGCTCAGGACTCTGCCAGGGCCACAGGGGTGGGACACGGACTGGCACAGCCTCCTGGCTGCCACAAACACAGGCCTGGCACTTCCTGCTGGATTTAACAGCACAACGTTCAACAGACTTTGACATTTCTATCCCCCATTAACTCAGCCGATGAACTTCTAACCCCTCCATACATTTGGTCTTCGTAACACGCAGTGGCAATGAGCACGGCAATTTAACTTCGTTCTCGTCTAAAACATACTGCTTTTACTTATTTTAAATCTGCTGTCTCAGTCCTCACCAAGTGCCTTCTGGGTCTTTTATAATGAGGAACAATAAATATTTGCTCTCTAGTCACCTTCTCAAATCAGTTATTCCTAGTGTCAAAGTTACTACATCTTGAACAAAAATATAAAGCAAATAATATTTACAATTTTTAACTTATGAACTACAGTCTGCATGCTCATGACAGTGAAGCTAATGAGAATTTTGCTTCAGGAACTATGGATAAGACTACCAGATTTCTTTGCAGAATCAGTTTTGCTTTACTGAAACTTCATTTTAATACCAGATTTGTTTGCAGAATCAGTTTTGCTTTACTGAAACTTCATTTTAATGAAAAAGCCACATAAGCCTTGGGGATGTTGTTAGATTGTGACCTGAAGTCCATGATTTTTGCCTACCTTTAATTAATAGTAATTAGCTTTCCTCTTGCAATATTGGTTCTACACCCTACCTTCTTAAAAGCTGTCAGTGCTAGCTCAGGGTACTGCAAGTTTTATAAATCCATGCTACCACAAAATAAGATTCCACCTATTCATTTTCAAATGATGATAATAACACAAACATGGAAAATACTAGCTTAAAAATGTGTTCAAGACAGTCTGCCAAATACCTGAAGCCAAAAGCTGAAGATTATTGAAGTGGTTTTTAAATTCCATATTAAAGTTATAATGGGCTTTTATAATAGTAGATAGTTTACTTCCAGTAATTTTCCTGCAGTTTAGGTAACCCACTTCTCAAAGGGCTGCTTGTACCAGCAAGCTAAATGAGCCGCCTTCAGCTAATATTGGAAAAGATACTTACAACTCTACGTAGAAAAGGCTGATTTCTTTTTCCCACAAAGTTTTAGCCAAGGAATCTAAGCTTACACAAATTTCTCCTTTTATTCTATGAAACCCAGCCCAAAGGTCTGATAACTCTTAGATATCTCATTTGCAGAGATCTTTATTTCTTTTAGCAACACTACCTTGTAATTTACCCAAATGCATCAGTCTCCCACCTGACTAACCTGGCAGTGGTCCCTCCCCAGCCCATTCCAGGCATTTTGTGCTGGATTATCTCAAAGAAATCAGGGTATTTGCACCGGACTACCCTAATGTGAGGGCTTTGCACACACTCTCTGGGTCAAGGTGAGTTTCAGCACAGGTGATTACCCTGACAGTACACATTAAAGACGTATTATTGACCTCAGCAATGCTCATCTCTCTGCAGGAACCATGCCTATTAATGCAGGGACTAAAATGAAGAAGAGGAGCAAAAAAGACTTTTGAAATTCATGTCTCATCTTATAAACATGAATGGATTTTAGGAGCTTTTAAAGGGTGCAACTATTAACGTCAGTTCTAACAGCTTCAAACAATCCACCATAATGCATTTCACAAAATCCTTTCAAGATCTTTTTGAAATTCCTCCTCTTGCATTGTTACAGCCTGTTGCTCTGGGAGCACTGGAAGCTCAGTAGGTGGATTTTTGACATAAGGTCAGAAATTCTTTATGACCAACTATAGAGATGGTTCAAAAGCAAGTAAAATAACCTTCTTTGAAGTAGTTACCTATGGTGCTCTGCCCAGACAGACTGGATGTACTCAGTGTGCTCTGCAGGAGCCAGTTTTATTCCCAATTCATTCTCACACACAACTCCCTCCAGAAAAACAAAACAAAGACCCAAGAAATCAGGACGATAAGTTCTCTAAAATGTCTCTGCATAGCAGAGGATGGTCCTGCCCCACAGCCATGAGGGCATGAGCCATGTGTGCATCTGGCATCTCCATGCTCTCTCTCCCAAACCACGGTGACCAGTCCCAAGATCCCTCTTCTACCACCCTTGTAGTGTCAGCAGCCACATTTTGGCTTCAAGCACCAGGTCACTGGCAGCTGTGGATGAAGAAGAGGAGGAGGAAGGGACAGACCAAGCCCAGGGCTCACAGCTGAGTGCACAGCTCAGACATAAAACACCACATGGGGGTCCATGGCCTGGATTACACACCAGAAGCTCTCTCAATCCACTGTGCATCTTTGGACAAATTACTTTGCATCTCACATTTATTTTCCAACATCTTCCCTCTCCATGAGATACTGAGCACTGATGACTGACTATGGAACACTGCAATGCATTAACTTTGAGTATAATAGTGCAATGTATTAACTTTGAGTATGAATAGGAAAGTGTATCCTTGCAAATCACTCCTTTTCTCTTGGAAGCATGAAATTACAGGAATAAGAGATCCTTTCCTGAAATATCTCTGCACTCTGTTTGCTTTAATGATTCAATCTTTTGACCACCTTATGGTCCTCCAAATAAAATAAAAATTAATGACCTCAAACTAAGTGCTGTGGTTTGTGCTAAGATTCAAAATTATTTTAGCTGTTAGAAAGAAGGAAATCCCTCCTTAGAAGGGAGGATGACTTTAAAAAATGCTGACAGCACATCAGTGATACTAACAGAAATAACCATGTTCTAATTGACAATTCATGAGGCTTATGGAAATACACAGTATCCATTAACTCCTTCTCATTTTATAGACCATTTCCTACTCAGGCAGATTCTGAAATGCCATGATACCTCCAAGCTGGGTTCTTAACAGCATTGGAATGCAAAGACAGCACCAGAATATGAGCAGGCACAGACATGTCACCTGGTTCTGGTACTAAAACAGCAAAAACACTTACTGCATTCATTCTTCAAAGTTTCTTTATTTGGGGGCAATCTCGAACTCTTAGCTCTGCTGGAACACACACTAACACTACTGTCTCAGTTTTGAGACAAATTTAAGAGAAGACACTCTGCAATGAGTAGTCTCCTCTAAAGGGTTTCAACAATCCCCCTCCACCAACAGAAAATGAATACTAAGAGAGGAAAGTGAAAAAAACCCCAACCCAATGGTTTATTAACAACAGAATGCCCACAAGGCAAGGAACAAAAGTAAATAACTGCTAAACACCGAACTATCAGAACTCATCCCCCCACACACAGAGGAGCACACAGACACAGGAACAAAAGCCCAAAAATGCCTGAAGAATGGGGAAAATGTTGAAGAAATATCCCTTCCTGACACGTGAGTCTCACTCTGAGGGAAGTGGAGCTTCCACGAAGGAGTTCCAGTAGGAGGCAAGAACCTGGTGGCTCTCTGGCATCGACCTCCTCTCCACAGCAGTCACAGCAGACAAAGCAGGAGCTTTGGGCTGGAGCCTGCTAGTGTGTTTTCTCTCCCTGGTTTGGGTCCTTGAGGTTTGGGGCTGGAACAGGCCAGTCCCACTCTCGCCAGTCCCACTCCTCTGGCCCCGGACCAGCAGCTCTTCTGTCCACCTCAAGGCAGCTGAAAGATTGCTACTGCAGCTTCTCCTAGCCAGGGAAAGGAAAAGCTTTTTGCCTGGCCCAACAAAACCAAGCCGGCCAAGCAAAACCAAACTGAACTGCACCAGAGTACCTGAGGAGTGAAGCTTCAAAGATTAGAACCAGTCTGCAATGACACCAGGACCCCCAATACTGGCCAGTAACTTCAAAAGCCCAAGGAGTTGGACAGTTGAGCACTGCTGAAACTTTCCTCCTTCCTCCCCTAGGCTGAAAATTTTATACCACTCTACAAGCCTCAGCTCTACCTTCAGAAACTATTTTCAACAACCAAACGATGCAGCAAGTCAATAAAAATACACTCAGCCATGAAGAGATTGCTTACAATTAAACAAAATGTGCTGCAAATTCTCACACTTGTGTGTGAGAATCTCCCAGGGCTTCACAAATAGTTCTGCAGACTCTAACTCCTGAACCCTTTGTTTTGCTTTTTTTTTTCTTTAGGCATCTATCACCAGGATATTCAAGTATCCAACAGTTACAGAAAACACTCAATAAGTTACCTTTTTAGTTCTGAGCTCCTAGAGCTTTCCAAGCATATAGACTTCAACACACATGATATAGGAAAACGTATCATCTTTCACGGATCCTTTCCAAAGCTGCCTGTAAGACTACGAGACTGTGCTGCAGACAACAGACCAAAGCAGTGCCAGCTGTACCTGGAAACCCTGTATTTACTGCACATGTGAGACCCCATGACTCAGACCATGCAGCAGAGGACTACTTGAGGAGGGCAGATGGCAGCACAAGAGCTGTGTGCTCCCCACGGGTGGCTGTGACACACAGCCACACAGGTGTGTCCCTCCAGGAGCCAGATGTGCCCCCACTGCAACATCTGGGCAGCGGCTCCCAGACACATCCTGGCACTGAATGGATAAGTCAGACCATGAAGCTGCTCTGTGATAACCCCCAAGCAAAAAGTCCCCAGCAGATGGTGGAGCTGAATGGACCCAGCAGTTCAGCTGTCCATGGAAGAACGTGTGGCAGGGCTTGACTGAACCTCTCACCAGCACTGCCAGAGACTGCTGTCTGCTTCACTCCTCCCTCTTCCACTTGCAGTGAGACATTCAGCTGCTGCTTCTGAATCAAATGTGGAAGAGGGGAAGAGTGATGGTGGTTCAAAAGAGGAAAGTGCAATTAAAACATTCAGAAAAAATAGCTATTAAAAGTATCTAGGAAATTATTCATTTTTATTGACTACTTTGATCATTCAGACTTCGGTCAGTCCTGTGAATATGCACTTGATTTTAACACTACTATCAGTAGTCTTTAAAACCACTTCATTGCTAAGAAAAGACGAAAAGCTTGGAATGAAAAGCTTGTAAATTAAACATACAGCCATCTAAACCCCCCAGCAAATGTATATAATTTAATATAATAGCACTGAAATAGCATTTCCTCCTCTCAAGTTGGTACTTACAAATCTAGATGGGTGTAAAGGTTTCATTATCTAAATGATATGCTAACACTTTTTTGAATTTCACAAATTATACGTTGGCAGTAACTTCTATTGTACTGCAACTCATTTCAGTATGAAACCACCTTGTACAAAAACCAGCACTGGGATTTAAATTATTTCTGGGAAACATTACATATTTCCAAAAGTATGATTAAGTTTAATTCAATGCATTAAAAATAATCAATATTTAATTTTTGCCTAGAACTTTACAAGTCTTCCTCCTGCGGGTTTCCCAAAGAATTTTCATTAGCTAATGAGGCAATTCTACCACAAGAACATTATTCATTAGAGCCATTTAAGTAGTAAAGAAGCATCTAAATACATACTGATCTTAATAGTTATTTCTGTCAAACAGCTGGACTATTGTTCACGTCTCCCCTTTTCTGACTTCTTAATTGCTAATGTACATGCTAGTATTAGTTGTGCAGTACTAGTAACCTCTGTACAGTAATAAAGAGGTCAAAGCTGCTTTCAGACCTGAAGAGTTTTGGTTATTGTGGTTGCAGCTTAATGAATCATCTACCAGCCACAGCACAGATTTATATCACACAACAGTCACAGCAAGTGGAGTAGCAATTTCTTTGTCCCAACATACCAAAAGGCACAACACTCAACTCTGCAAGAGGAGAGGTCTGTGCTCCTCTGAGCTCTGAATGGGGCTCTGGGCAGGCAGTGGAGGTGATCAGTATGCCACTTCAGCTCAAATTCGGGTTTTCAAATCCTACACCTTGTTCCTTTGCTCCTCCATGCTGGCAGAGAGGGCTCGTGGGCATACATGTCTTCTCCTGCTCTGTGTTACAGAGGCTGACTGGCCATCATTGTATCACCTCATGACGCAGAAAGAAATGAGTTTTTGGTTGGAAGGAATCATGCTGGAAAGTATTGCTGAGCTGGTATTTTAAGTATTTAACATTTGTAAACCCAGCATCTGAAGAAAAAGCAGTTGAAAATCCTCCCTGAGAAGACCAGGGAGTGAGTAGAAGCAGCAAGAGAAATAGATGCTAAAAGCAACATGTCTGTAAGGTCAGGGCACTTAACCAGAGATGCCCTTTGCAGTGAATTTTCCTACCTGAGCCACACTGTTTGCAGAGTTCTGCAGCTGCACAGTCATCCCCAGCACCGGGCTGCTGCCAGCATCACTCAGTGCAGGCATTGTTTGCACCATGCCAGAGCAGCAGTGCTAGGTTTAAAAAGTGAGGTAACTTTCAGGGACACACACATTTGCAATTCATGACTTCTTTTCACAGGCCTAGCTGCTTTTCAAAGAGGTTTAAAAACCAGATGTGGAAAATAAGATTGCTAAAATCATTTGGCAGCTTAATAAAAGGGGTTCTGCATGTTCCCAGGGTAGATTTTCAACAACAGAGAACAACAAACACATGAGAAAATGCTTTCAGGGCAAGAGAGAAAGGCTTTGAAAATTTAGCACTATAGGAGAATGAAATATAATGTTTTCTTTATAAGATTTGGTTTTTGCATTAAGCATTTTTGTCTATCTTCACGTAAACAATTTCGAGAGGTTAAAGTACTTATTTTCTGGAAGGGAAAGGATCAATCTCCCTTGCATGTGATTTCAGTTCTGAGTCTTGGTTATGCTGTCTTGTCTCACTTCTGGAAAGATCAGGCAGCATCATGTACAGTTCCAATACTTCAACTAAGAACAACATAAAATCTGCAATTATTATCAATATGAAACTAATCTGCAAACTGGGAGTAAAACAGGGACAACAATGCAAAAATCAAGAAGAGAAAACAACCTCAGACAGCACTGCTGTCAACAGAATCCTACTTGGTCAGTCCATCAGGTCATAGTGGTTCAGATATCATGAGATTCACCCTTGATTCTACCAACTCCATTTGTCTGGAGAAGCCATAGTGCTTCTATCTGCCATCTCAATACTTTGTCTTATTTTTCTTTGTCTAGATGTTTTTTCCCTGAAACATCAAGCTCGACATGGAAATGCATTCTACAATGTAAACCAAAGAATGGTGCCAGCTGAGCACCCTCTGTGGGCACAGGTGCTCTCCAGTGCTATAAAACCAGAAACTATTACAGGTGGCACTTGGGACAGAGAAGAACATCAGCTAGAAAAAACAAAGACAAACCAACCAGAAAAGCAAACCCAAGCTGTTGCTCACAGCCAAGCTACAAAGGCCTCTCTCGCAGAGCGGTGGAGATCCTGTTCCTTCTGTCATGCATGACAGTGAAGTCACACCTGAAAATGCAGTGTAAGAAATAACCAATCCTGCTCGGCAAAATAAAGTGGGGGCATTTACACCAGCTGGTGTAATTCTGCAGAATGTCACTGCCCCACCTGTTCACACAGAAGCGAAGACAGAAAACCACAAAAGCAAGCACAGACACACATAAAATGTGCAGGAAGAGACACAATCCATGTCCTGCGGGAGGAGGGCCGGGGTGATCCCACCAGGGCTGGCTGCCCTTGAACTCCACTGGCAAGGGACAAACACTTGGCATTTAGAGAACAGTCTGAAATGGTAATGCTCTCTAGAGGCATTTTGCTTGCCAAATAAATACTCTAAGTTTATATCAAGATTATTGTCACCTATTTAATGGCTCATTGATTTTAGAAGCCATACCAATTCTCTCTTCCCTTTCTGTTGAGGTAGTTACAGTAATAACTAACCATAAAAATTAGATAAGATGCTGAAGTGTGATTTTAAAATGCCTGTGCATTTGATATCCCTACTTTTAAACGAGAGATGAGTTAATATCCGCCTGCCTTACCCACATCACCACCTTTGCCCTACATGAATCCAAAGACAGACAACACAAATTGGATTACACTGGGGATGATTTTAAAAACAAAAAAAAATATAAAATCTGAGAAACGCTACCATTTCTTCTATGGTCCTTTGAAGCACATATGAATACACAATCAAAGAGCTGGTTCCCAGGGAAAGGCTCCAGCCTCAGATGCCTCAGAAACACACGTGCTCCAAATGATCTCTGTGCCTTTCTCCACACCCCTCCTTCAGAACAGGTCAAAAATAACTCCACTGTAGCATTTCCCATCAGATGAACAATTGCACATCTGATTTTCACAGCATCGGATCCACTTTCACATTCTTATTTAGAAAAAAATGGAAAATATTTGGAAAATGCAAACAAAGCACTGCTTCTCTGCACTCATCTAGCAGCAGGTTTCAGTTTTTCATTTCAAGTAGACATTATTCAATCCACTAAACTTCTAAATGAAATATTTTAAGAAAAATGAGAGAAATAAAGATCTAAAGAACACAGCGGGAGTTTATTCAAATATTCCAACAGAGAAAAAAAAAGAGATTTTATTTAGCAAAGAAAGTTCTTAGTGGCTTTTAACCCTATGCAGGGTCCAAAAAAAAGTTTCAAAACTTAAAGAACTGTTTACCTATAATAGAAAAAAAAGTCTTTTCTAAACAGGTCAGCAAATTTCAACCCCTTGATTCCCATTCCCATTCTTCCTATTGCATCTTCCTTAACGCCCTATATAATCCTTTTTTCCAAGTACTTGATTCAAGAATAATTTAGGGGTTGTGGGCCGTGCAGAAGCATTCAGCCCCTGTTTCTTTACAGCATTATCTACCCTCTCCCTGACTCAGGAGGATTGCAGAAGTTCATGTTTGCAGTGAATGCTCACTTCACGTTTTCAGCTAAAATTCTAGCCAGTGTAGAAAACCTCCCAAAATTGCTCTGCAGCTGACCAGATGGGAGATCATCCGATTTCTGAGGCTCTGAAACCAGAACGTCACTTTTTCCCTGTTAGAAGACTTTTTTTTCCTGAAATATGGTATCATTTTCTCTCAGAATGATCACAGCGCTGCATGTGACATCTCACCCAGGAAACAGATCCATTCCCCAGCAGATACTGCAAGCACAATACCAGTAACACACCAGCACTTCACTGGCCACCTTTCTGCACACACTTATCTCCCATTACTGGTTCAGTTTGCAATAATCTCAGTGTTTATGCTTTAAAAATAAGGATCTTTCTTTTCCTTGGTTACAGTGCATATCCTTGTTCAGATACTCTACCTGTTTTCCTTAACTCTTTTTATTGCCAGGTAAAGTGGGTGACATTTGGGTACTTGTTCAAATAACTTTGAACACTTTCCCAACCCCCACAGTGTCCTTTGTGGCACTCTCTCTGTTGATTTCATATAATTATTTTCAGAAATTCATCGGTCCCAGAAAAATGTATTTGCAAAATTTCATTTTAGCAGCAATTAGCAGATCCAAATGGTTATTCAAAAATGCTCAGTGTGTCTCTGCTTTGTTCTGCTGCATCTCCTCCCAGCACCCGAGGCATGCAAAGAACCTGGATACAACCCCTCTGACACAAACTATGGGTACTTTTGCAGATCAGTCAGAGCTCTGCCCATTTAATACCCAGCTCTGACTGAAATGTATCAGACACTGACAACACAAACCCCTCCCAGCCTACACAGGACCCATCATAGACTTGCACAGAATCCATTTGTAAATGAGCTACAGGCCAAAAACTGCTCATTTAAATAATTTGCCAAATGTTCTTGAGTGAAACTTAGAAGAACACGGCGTTGTGCTCTCAGGCATTTCACATGCCCCCAACCAAAGCCATTTGTTAAAGACTAATCATCCTAAACTTCATTAAAATTCAATCTTGATTGTGATTATTACTGATTAAGTACTACTCAAACTCCACATTTCAATACAGTATCTGAGATTCAGAAGATGAGCAGAGTGCCCATTGCCCATGGCAGCATTAATACACACTCCAGCCACAAACAGGTTCTAACATGACATGTCCACATTTCCAAACAACTGGGATTCATTACTTTCATAGTTGTTCAGTGATACTCACAATTTCAAAATTTTTTTGACCCTTTCTTAGCGACTCTTGAGCTCTGTCCCTTCTACAGCAGTGAGCCAGTACCTTTAGGTATGTACACATGCTGATAAGGTCTCCCTAAACCTCTCCTTGTCCAGGCTAAACTGTCTGAGCTCCCTCAGCTGTTCCTCATGGGAGATGCTCCAGTCCCTTCAACAACTGTGGCCCCTTGTTGGTCTCTTTCTGGTATGTCCATGTCTCTCTTGCCTTGGAGCCCAGAACTGGGCACAGCACTCCAGGTGCAGACTGACAAGTGCTGAATAGAGGGGAAGGATGACCTTCTGCAACCTGCTGGTAATGCTCCTCATGCAGCCCAAGGTACCACTGGACAAGGGCACATTCATTGGCTCATGGTCGACTTGGTGCCCACCAGGACCACCAGGTCCTTTTCTGCAAAGCTGCTCTCCAGCTGGGCAGAGTGAAGTGATGGATGATTAAGGCTGAGCTCAAGGTTTTCACACATGAAAGGGTACATTCCACACACATTGCAAAAGAGTGTGTAGTTCAAAAACAAGTATTTCATTTTGCTCATAGCTCCTGACCCAGATGGTCTGGGCAAGAATGGTCCCAGTTTACTGACTCACTCACGACTTTGGTAAGGTTTCTATTAAGCTCTTTATCAGCCACTGCCTGCCTGCCTTTAAAATTTATATGCAGCCAAAATGCTTGTTCCTGTTGATGAGTGAATTCTAGTACTTTATTTGTACTAGATGTATTGACTATTAGTCTTTCATTACCTGTTGTACATCATGTAGATAAAATTACATCCTCTGTGAACAAACTTCTTTGCAAATATAAAATCAGAGCAAAGAACATTAAGTTGAAACACAGCTGATGGTGCAACATTGATTTCATTGCAAAGAAGAGGTTCAATTCTTACTATTTGATTTTCTCTGAATAATATTACCTATTTACTAGACCTAGGAGTAAATAATTTTCCAATTCTCTACTGGTAAAACATGGTAGCACATGATAGCATGACTTTGCTCTATTATTAAAAAGAGGGTCAGTATTTCAGTAACACTCTTGTTATCAATAAAGTTACTCAGCAGTCAGAAGCATAAGCTGAACATCCTGTGACTCTGAAATGTTAAAACATATCATTCCAATCATTTTTCCCCTCCTTGCTAAGTACCGCTGCAACTTAGATTGCAATGTCAGCTGCCTAGATAAGGGTTATGTAAGCCAAGGAAAAAATAGTGTGAACATCTAACTGCAAGTCAGCATGAAAATAAATGACTCAAACATGGAATAATTCAGATTTTGAGACTGGCACTGCAAGTCACATCTGGGTCCATTTCTGTGCGAAAACCACAGGCTTATTACAAAACTAAAAAAAACCCACTGGCATTAGCCTCTGCAAAGAACAGATATATTTCACTGAAATATTCAGCTCCCAGATTGTGGTATCATACAAGATGGGAATATTAGGAATATTATCCACAGAGAACAGAGTTTTCGTAGCACATAACAAAATTACAGTGCTTTACAGTTTATTAAAAAAAAAAAAAAAGCTGTGTAGAAATGAAATCAGTCCAAGGACTGCCAACATAAGAAATAATAATTGGAAATCCTGCAGTATTAAATTTTTTTAAATGGAGATAAATTTGTTTTGAGAAGAAATTGTCCAAAAATGGTATGACGCTATCAAGCCAAAATATAGAAAAGACAACAAACATGGTTGTTTCCTCTGTCATAAAATACTAGATATTTTGAAAAGCTTAAATAAAAAGAAAAATTTTGAATGAAATAGGATGCTGCTTAAAAGCCCTTAATCATTATAAGACCCTGGGCTCCACCGAGCAATTAAGTGTCACTGTCATGAGTGACTTCAACACTGACTCTTAGACCCATTAAAAAGCAGCTGAATTTTGCCTCCTCATAAATAAACCACTTTTGAGAAGGGAAGGCAGAATTTTTTTCACCTTACCAGTGGTCCCAATCTTGTTACAACTTCAGCACTCAAACTGGAACCATGGAAACTACGTCATTAAGCAACAAACTTGGCAGCCAAGGTAGCACTGGTATTTATGTGTGTTAGAACTGGAGGTTCCCAAGAACAACTGTACCTATAAATACGGTGCTCTGAGCCAGGCAAGAATCACTGCTGAACCTTCCCAGCAGCAATGGCACATCCCAAAGCAACAAATTGGCTGGCAATGGAAATTTACAGGAAGGTTGAAAGAGGGCAAGAAAAGCACCTCAAAACCTTTTTGCCAGAAGCTGACTGAAGAAAACAAAATGGGACAAGGAAGATGAGATCAAGGCAATGGAATTTTAAACAGAGTTGCAGATGGAGATGGGGAGACTGAAGTGCCACCTTCATGCAGCAATATTTGTTAACACAAACACAAAAAACTGTTTACAGAAAGGCTAATGGCTGTACTTAGTATTTGGATTAACCTTGTCCCCTAGAACAGTTTGACATTATCATTCACCAAACCCATGGAGTCCAGCTAAGTAGCTATGTGGGTCTGTAAGCCAGAGGGCAAGCAGGGCGGGAGAGCAAAGTGGAGACTTGAGGTGGACCCCGAAGGACCAGAGACGCAATAAATGGATTTGAGCAAGGTACTCGAATCATCAGCTATGTTATGAACTGATGAACATCTAACGTTGGGTAGTTCACTTACAGCAATGTAAACCCTTCCAAGAATGAGGGAGAAACAGAGGAAGAATAATTTGCTCTGAGTTGTAAATCAGTGGTGAGTTTTCTTATTCATCTTCTGGTTCATCAGAAAATGTCCTGCTCTTCTGATCACTGCTGCTGGGGGACATCTCCCTTGGAGGGCATTGGGGACCTGGGGACTCCCACTGGGGAAGGAAGAGGGACCAGTCTTTTCAAGAGCTGGAACATGTGATACAAGACAGGCAAAGGCATATTTAGGGAGCAAAAATAAAGGAGAATACCTGAGTAAAGCCCAGACTACTAGCACTTTAGATGTTTAAATGACATGCAGTGCTAAATACATGAATTGCTTCTTGGAGAACTGATCTTATCAGAAACTTCTCTGAAGGGCAAGTAGGAGCACATGAGCTGGATGATCTTCAGGGATTAGCTCAGTGGAGGACAAGAACAGCCCACCCCAAAGTGCAGAAGCCAGCATGGCTGAACAAAGAGCTCCAAACTGAGCTGGAAAGCAAAAAACAGCAAGGGCAGGGCAGGGACTGGCTGTCCAGAACGAGCACAGAGGCATTGCCCAGGCAGGCAAGAAATTAGGTAAGTCAAGTCACGTGTCCCTTCCCAAGGTCTGCTATTGCTTTCCACAGGAGTGTACTGAAAGTCTGAAAAAGTTCAAAAAGATACTGGACAAATTCATGGATACCATAAGGACTGTTAGGTAGAAAGGCAACCCTTCTGATTTGGGAAGTCTCTAAGAAATGAGAGTTGCTTCTGTCTAGGAGACTGCTCTGGAAAAACTGCTGCAGATGCCAGCTGCCCTCTCACCCTTGTTCACATCCAGCCATTACTGGCCACTGTCACAGTGGGATACCAGGCAAGTGTGGCCTGTGATCTGGCATGGAACAGTCCTCCTTACCTCTCCTCATCTGTGATCCACTGCACTGTACCTGTGCATGCTGGATTTGTATTTACTCACAGTTGGAAGTCAGCCTCACTTTCCAGCATGAAGATTTTTAAAAGCAAAAATGACAGGAATTAGCACAGAAGGGAAAACATCTCTGTTCTCACGTTGAAAAAAACCCAAGATTTCTAAGATAGAGTAGCCTGCCATCTGAAACAGTTTTTCCTCTGAAGCTGTTGACCTACTTTGTTAGCTATACAATTTCTTACAAATTTACTATATTATAACAGCTGTGTTCATGCTGTTCTAGTGTCAGCACTTCTATTCTAAACCCCATTTTTTACACACTTCCGTAATAACTCAATTATAAAACTTGGGTAAAATGTGGCTCTCCACAAGCATTTTCTTCTCCAAAGTACATTTGACCATCCGCAAAAATGCACCATTGCAAAATGTCAAATTGCCCACTTGGGTCTGATTTGTTCCCCAGAGCGTGGCGGGGCTGAGGGCAGCTGGGGAAGGCTTCTGAGCCCATCCGTGCTGTCTGGAAACAAAGACCTGCTCTTGCCACTGCCAGGCTGATGGCAGATGTGGTGTGTGGCCCTGCACAGCTTTTCTGTGCTGCCTGGGTGGGTTTGCACAGACCTCCAGCACGCTATGGAGCTGCTCCACAGTCAGGCACCCCAACCGGGATGGCACCTTCATGGGGGTCGGTCTGGGAAGTGCACAGCACTGAATAAAGGGGAGGCTTGAGCTGGGGAGAAACCAGTGCAGGGAGGGAAAGAACAGAAGGAGAAGAATGGTTTCCTATGAAGAGGCAGGACACTGTCAGCAGTGTCCTCGCAGAGCAGCAGATAAGGATTAAGGGAGGCAAACCCAAAAGCTGTACAGACAAAACGGCAGGAAGAAATCCATCTCCCCAGTTCAATTACACCTGAGCTTTGGCTTTCCTAACTCCTTCCCTGCTTGCCTAGGACCTGTCTCTGCATCTCTTAGATCCCTGCCCCAAATTCACTTGAAGCCCTCCCTTAAGTTTTTCCTATTCTATCCTACACTTTCTGCTAAAAAGGCACCAAAGCCACATGAGATATTCAAGGTGCTGGAGCAACACAGATACGGTGGCACAACAGTGTTCCTCCAGTTTGTTCCCTATTCCTCTCCTAATAACCCGTAACAGTCTGTTTGCTCTTCTGCCTGCCCCTGAGTCTAGCACCCAGGCTGACACAGGGCTGTCTGCTACAGACCAGGTCTCACTCCTGCACAGTAACTCCTTGCTTAGACACATCAGGCCAGGCAGCACATACTCCCTGATGCTACATCCACACGTCCTCCATCGTGCTGTCCTTGGCCCTGGCTGCCCACAGCCTGAGCAGGACACAACCACCAGGCAAGGTCTTCAGACAGAAGATATCCTCTAGCAACGCCGCCACCTGACAGCACAGAACCCCAAAGGCACTAAGCTCCAAAACTTCAGCAAGGCTGAAATAAAATTAACCCTCCACACATCCATGCCCATCCAGCTTCTTTCCCCACTTAAGAGTAATGCATAAGGTAGTCTCCACACTGGAGACTCTCTTCTAAATACAGGATTGCTGTCACACTTAAAGATTTATTACTTTTCAGCCCAGACTGAATTTTTCTCATTCTGGACTTGCTTCTGGAAGTCTCCAAACAGTCACTGGGCTCCAAACAGCAGCAGCTTATTTACAGTAAAATCATCAGAAAATCCTAATTCAGGAAATGGGAAAATATTACACAATTACCATTTGTCATACAAAATACATCTTGAAAACTTTTTATATAAAAAGATCAAGTTTTATGTGTAAATGATGTCCTACTGAAATAAATGAAATTCTCTGCCTACAAAATTAGGCATGACCATGGCTAGTCAATTATGCATTACAGTGATTTTCTTTGACTTCTTACAGCAAGAAATCTTGCTATATACTAATTTTGATAAGTTACAGAAATTAGATTAAATGCTACAGTTCGTTTTAAAACATCACAGAAAACCTTTTATCTGCTCCTCCTTTCTTCAGAAGCCATGACCAAGTGAAAGAATTCAGATGCAGTCCATAAATGGATATTCCCAATCACTACCTAAGCACGTATGTGACAGCTGTCAATTTGGAAATCGTTTATCACAACAGAAGGATAACAGGAAAACACAACTGATACAGCAGCAATGGCAAAACCACGTTAAAACAGAAATTCCTGTAGGAAATCTCTTTGCACTACAACAGATGGCCAGTGGTTAGAGAAAATCATTAAAGCCTGAATTGAGGAAATTTGTTAAATTTTTCACAGCAAAAGGTAACAGATAAAAGTAAACAAACATCTCCAACCTTCCAGGGAGAGCCATCCCTTGTACAGAGAGCAGATACCTAACAACAGTGCAGGGAAGGCACTGGATTTCCCAGGCACGCTGCTACACTGGATAATGACTTTATAATCATCGTATCATTTCCATACACCATGCAGACAATACAGTCACGCAAGTGTCATGATTGCATAATTGCACGATTATTAGATTAACGCACGCAGGCAGCAATTACGCTGCCACGGCCCACCCCTGCTGCCGGCATGTTGGCTCTGGATCTGCCACGGAGCCCGGGAAAGCGATGGGCGTGGGAAGGGTGGGCATCCCCTCCTCTAATGCTTCTTCAGGACCTGCAGAGATACTGCACTTCCAGGTGTATTGGAATACACCAATTCAGCTGAGATGGCATGTGGCCCACTTGAAGACTTTCCTCTACATTTGGGAATTTTCCGTGTCTCAAGAGAGATATTGGCAACATATACAAATACTATATTTGTATATATACAAAATATCAGCAAAGATTGACTCTTGAACTGATGACCTTCAAAGTTCATATCCTTCCAGACCAGTCCGTTATCCAGAAGCATTCACCAGGTCTACTAAAATATAAAATATAAATATGGACTAAAATATATTCCAGCACTGGGCAAAGACCATGATGATTTCCTAAGAAAACTAGGACAACTTTCTTAAAACTAGGAGAAATTCAGGGTATATGAGCATTGTAGCACATTTGGGCTGCATTTCAAATGACAAGGGCTAAGATAGGGGATTTGGGAATTTTATAAAGGTAAAACTTCAATAAGCTTGCTGTTGGGACCCATTTAAATGTGAAATCCGGGAATCACAAACCTGTGGGAACCAGGGAACAGATGCCTAATTCACTCCCACTTTTAAAGGCCTTTAAAAAGAAAAAAAAAATCCCTTGGGAATGCACAGCAATACTTGTGTGAGTGAGAGCACCTCAAGAGCTGTACGTCTGAGCGCTGCCAAAGGCTGACAAGCACAGCTCGCCTTGCACAGTCCAGGGGCTGTGCTTGCTATAGTAAATGCTGTCAGACTACGTATATTAAAACTCTCCTGACTTTAAGCAGAAAACAGAAGGGAAGTAGGAACAGTCCTCCTCACCCTGGTGTGTACAGCAGCCATGCAGTGGACATCGTGATGGCACTGAAAGTTCTCTGAATTTGATTTGAGAATTCCTTTTGATCACTGATAAACAAATAAGGAAACTTCAGCCCCTGAAATACAATTCCTATTCCTTCTCCCAAAACACAACTTCTATTTTAAGACTGAACTGAGCTTTAAAAAGCATAGGAGCTGTTTCTTCAGCTGCACTACACATTCCTGTGAAGTGTGCATCCTAAGCAACAGCAACTAAATTAACCTCATAACAATGTGGTGGGATTTCAAGGGAAAGAAAAACAAACAAACAACATTGTTATGTGAAGAGACATATTTTTTCATAAGATCTCTGCCCACAGGGTGAGAATAACGATGCTTCCAGCACACTGTTCTCACTCATTTAATAACAGGATACAATTTTGGATCGTGTGTATGTTGACAGAAAGCAGAAGTGACAGAAAGCTTGGAGAGCTTTGATTTTACTATATGCCTGTTGGAATGGAAACACTCGAAGAGAACCTCTAGGCTGATAAAATCTGTCACTTGAACGTCAAATAAATATAAATAAAATCAGTTTTATCTGCCAATAGAAAAATTCCATCTATTTCCATTGTGAATTGCAATAATATCTGGTTTAGGTCTTTTCTGTTTCAGTCACTTCATAAGCTCCTTTCTGCTTTGGAGATGCAAATATTCTGCACCTGCCAAGGAATATAGCAGCAATACCTCAAAATTGTGTCAAATCCCCTGCACAGCTGGAATCTGAAGTCCAGAACCTGAAAACAAGGCATCAGGAGGATTCAATGCTAAGGGGCACGAAAATCCCATCTGAAGACTAACCCACAAAGACAAAGACAATGGTGAATGTGAGCTCTCCTGACTGTGGACAATATTCAGTAACCTGGAGACACAGCTCTGCTGTTTCTTTAAAATCAGCACCAATCCTTAAAGCTGCAGGAAGTTCCATCTATCTGAAACGGGATGGATTAATAAGGGTAAAACTTAAATTCCTAATGCTCTGAAACATGCTCTGTTTTTTTTTCAAAATCCTCCAATCATAATAGCTAATTCTGACAAACACAGGCTATTTAAGTGCTTAGCTTTGAACATCTTGACTTTCTAAACTTAATTCCATAAACACACAAATGCATATGTACCTTCTAGACAGAGGCAGTAATTACAGTTGGCAGCTGTGAGGGCATTTTACATGTTTCAGTAATAAACCTATCTATCCCTATTAAATATTGATATACAATCTCTCCCTATTACCTATTATGTCATCAGTCACATCACTTTTAGCAGGAAGGTCAGCAAAAACAACAGAACAAGATTTTTGCCCTTTTTTAAAATACAGCCCAAGCAGTTTATAGATGTTAATAAAACCCCTGACAAGAGAAGCACTATTTATTAACAAGACAGACAAACAAGCAGGAAAAATAGAACGTTTTCCTGCCTCAAATTTGTTTATCTATTGTATAGATAACAGAGGATAGGAAGGACAGGGGAAGGAAGGTGAAATGAAAATACACCCTGGTCTATCTCCATGCTGTGCCGTCCCAGCCCGTCCAAGGGGACTCGGAGAAGCCTGCACTGGAAGTTGGTGCCACTCCACAGGGACACCCGGGAGCCAGGCAGAGCTGTGTGGGTAGGAGAGTGCCTGGATAAGGGTTCAGATACACACCACAATGCCCCCAGTTCCCCCATCTGTATTTGAGAAGACGTGCAGACGTCGCCTTCCAGATCTGCCATAAACCCGAGTATCTTCAGTTGTCATGTTTCTCCTAATCTCACCATTTATTTCCATGTTTTCCTAAACAAGAAGGATGGCTCTGGCAAGTGAAAGCACATATGATACCCACAGACACTGTGAATCATTTGCAATTATTATTTTCATTTTCTGACTTATTAACAGAGTCTGGCACACAGTTCATAAGCTGACTCACTTGACACTCAGACTTCTCTACTTAAAAAAAATGCCAAGTTGATATAAATTGAGATGTTTCACAGAACTATATTTCCCACAAGCTACTTCCAGTTAAACTGAAATATATCCTTTAATGTTTGAAATTTTTGGACTAAGTCTACAAATTTCAAGAAAATGCATACTATTAAGGACACTTCAGTTTCCTTTTCACTAGTTGTTTTTGCCCAAATAACTTCCATATCATTCTTTAGAAATTGCTATTCTTTTCCTCTCCTGTGATAACTTCTGCAAAACACAAAAAAATCCTTTAAATCATAAAACATAGGAGGAAATTCCTCTTTTGGAAAGGCAACTATATTTGAATACAAACACACACACACGTGCGTGTGTGTGTGTGTGTATATATATATATATATATACACACAGTCCAAACCACTTTTTTCTTTTTTTTTTTCCTTAGTAATTCAAAATCAGTTTTGACAACAAATTTTGAGTCAGCTTCAGTGCTTATTACAGGCTTCAATTTTCTTTTACTAGGGGATATTGCTCCATTAAATCAGTGTCTGCAAGATTGGAGTCCAGGAGAATTCTATCCTATTTCATGCTTCATTATGAAAGATTCATACAGCCTTACTCATCATGTTTCTAGAGTCATCTACATCAGCTTTAGCGTACTAAAATGCTGCACGGTACCAAGTGACACTTGGAATGATCAATCAAGTTCACCAGCTTAAAGGCTCTGACAGGGATATGCAATCTTACTTTTGTTAGGGATAAAGACACGTCCTAATCAGCATACAAGGGCCATGTTTATTGTGGTAATTAGCATTTACCAAATTGCAATGGTAAGTAAAAAATGTGGAAAAGTGCCCTGGAGGCAGAAGTACAGGAGAGAGATTACCCACAGGCCACAGGCACTGGAAGCTGCCTTTGTGCTGGAAGAAGTCCTGCAGTGATGAGAGCACCACATGCCTGAGCCTGTTTTCTATGGGAAAGGGTGGTAATAGGATTAGTTTCTACATGACATGTCATTAAATTGCCTCTAACATACACACCTTCCCCAAAAAAAAGACCCAAACAAACAAAAAACCACAAGTCATTCCTGTGCGAGACACGCTGAATTAATTAGGCTGGTATATTGTTTCACCTTGTTTTTTCATTGCATCTAAGATACCTTCAAAGAAACATAAAACAGGGCTGGAACTAGAAGACAATGCAGGTACTGGCCTGTCTGTCAAACCAGGGTTGGGACATTGAATTGTTGCTCTTCATTTAACATTGTACACCTTGAAAATCTGTCTGTAAATGTGTGTATATGCACAGGAAAGGTTTAGATTGGATATTAGGAGAAATGTCTTCACTGAAAAGGTTGTCAAACACTGGCACAGGCTGCCCAGGGAAGTGATTGAGTGATTGAGTCACCATCCCTGGAGGTGTTTAAAGACATGTTGATGTGGCAGCTGGGGACATGGGTTAGTGGTGGCCTTGGCAGTGCTGGGTTAATGGTTGGACTTGATCATCTTCAGAGTCTTTTCCAATCTAAATGCAATGTAATACCTAACAGTAGGTACCTAAATATTTAAGCATTTGAGGGACAGTTCCATACCAGGCTGATATCGCTGGAGAAAACAGACTGTTTCCTTACCATAACTACTATTTTTATCACTCATGCTATTTCCTGTTTCTGGCCTTGCTACCTTCCAATGATCTACATTTCAATTTATACATTTGTGTCATTATTTTACTAAGAGAAAAACTTCAAGAAACTTTACCAGGGGCTTCATTTGCATTTGATGATTCCATTTAATAGCCCTGTGGGCTAAAAACCAACCAATAAAAATTTTTAATTCATGGTGGCAGAGGAGGACGTTAACCCCATTAGCATCAAAAAGAAATGACCAAGTGTCAAGACAGTTTTCACAGTTCCATTCCTGTCCTTTCAGACAAGTTAAAGCTCCCAGAATTAGGTTAGTCAATGGTGCAGACTAGTTCCTCAGTTAACGTGTCCAGTGGTTCTGTTGGACACGATGCATCAGTCATGCTCCTGGATCCAGTTACTGGAAATTTAAAACAAGCAAACCAAGGGATGCACAATGAATTCTTTACACTTGAAATCTCTTTGTGGAAAAAAACAAAACAAAACAAAAACAACAGAAATTCTCTTTTTTCCATTTAAAAATAAGTTCACATGGTTAAAATGGATGGGATGGGGAGGATAAGTATTTCCTGCACTGTATCATTTGTCCTTCTCACTATCGTGACACAGGAAAATTAAAGCATCTTTGTAGCATTCTCAAACTTAACTAGATAAATCACAGGGTAAGCACAGGCTTTTATGATACTCCTCAGAGATCAGTCCCACAAGTTTGGCTGGATCCTCATCTCCTCCTTGGTCTCATTTCAACAAAGCCTCCCTGTGAACAAGGAGTCATTCCAGGCTGGCAGAATCACTGTCGCTGGTGTTAGTGAAACTTTAGTTCAACCTTTTTAGTTCTAAGTACCCACTTTTCTTCACTTTTCTCTTTTAGCTTTAATGATTAGATGAATCTCCACAAACAGCCATCCAGCATGCAAAAAAGGTCAGCTGAGGCCCTCCACAGAATGTGCTTCAACATGAAGTGCAAGCAAGTAACCTGAAACACAGTAAAATTGGGCTTCACAAGACTGATCTTGCACAGCATTGACTCTCTGGTTCTACAAGGTTTTGCATTCTGCAGGGGACTCAGTCTTTTAACTCAAGTGGGGGAAGTTCTTGCTTTGGAAAAGGTAAAAGCCATATCGGTGGCCAACCACAGCCAGTTCCAACCACAAAACACAAAAGAGGAAGAGAATTTTTACTCTGACTTATTCTTTCGTTCATTAAGAAGCTAGAAAAGTACTTTTACCAGTCCTCTTGTATGCACTTGCTGTGGCTAGTAAGGATATTTAGGCTCTGAAGATAAATATAGAAATTATGAACAATCCTCCTTCATTCCCAAAATTAATTTAAATCCATTTCCAAAACAACAACAGAATCCTCAAAAATGTGGGTCAAAGAAAAGGCATTAAAAAGTTTCACTTAACAACAGCATTCTTCCTTCCGACCAGATTCCCAACTTTTGTCTCAGGCCATCTTAGACTCTTCACTCTATTAATAGTTTAATGCATGATAAATAATACATTATTCAAAAGGAACTTGTAGTTTCACATTGGGTACAATACTTGCAAGCTACTGGCACTGTCTTCCACTTGATTTCAACTGACATGCCCAAAGTCTTTGCAAGGAAAAATAAACCTCCCATTCAAAAGAGATACTGTCTCTGCCCTGCTGAATGCATCTTTTTCTTGCAACCGAGGGAAGAAGAAAGAAGAAAGAAGAAATAGTCGTGTTCCAAATGTACTTCAAAGGGGAGGAGAGAACATAAAAAAGAATGAGGTGTTCTATTTAATTCGGGTCACACCACTTCCAAAAGGACATAGCAGGATTATAAAAGCTCCAAAGATAGGCAATAAATTTGATTAAAGTTGTGCTGATTCTTCTGTATCAGCAGAGACTGAAGATGTTGGGACTTCTTAGATCAGAGAAGCAAAAGCAAAGGTAGGGATGACATGAAAATAAAGAAGACAATATGATAAAAGGTGCAGCAAAGATAAATCAGGGTCTACCATTCAGTCTCTTTCATAAAGCAAGATCAAGGGTATATTTAAGACTATCAGAAGACTGTGAAGATGACAGAATGTATTATCCACCTGTGGAACTTAAAGAGTATGTGATATTATCAATGTCAAGGGTTCAGGTCAAATAGAAATCCCAGGCACATTATGAAAGCACAGGTTCCAACAGCATTTTAAAATTTTATTAGTGTTCTGATCTAGTCAAATAAAGTACTTTTCTTAGTTTTTTAGAACAGAAATGCCCTGGTCTCTAATTGCGACAGTGTCAAGAATACTTAATTTTCAGTTTAGCAGGTGACCAAAATGCTTCACTTTTCCTACAGTCATAAATTACAATACTACAGAAACTGAAACAGAAAATTCTGATTTTACTAGTGTCCATAATTCCCTGACAAAATATCTGTATCACGTATGTAACTTCTAAATGTCTTGGTGGTCTACAGTGGAGGAAAATAAATTTTTAAATACTGGAATTTCAGATATGAAGCTTCCCATTTCAGCTACCACCTTTCCATAAACACTGTAAATATCAATACTTTCAATGTGTCTTTAGTAGGAAAAAAACTCCACATTGCCAAGAACATAGACTGAAATAGTATCAAACATGAATTAATGGCGAACATAAACAAGAAAACAAAGAGGTACATACAAGCAGCATCTATTTGGCAACTCATCCCTGTTACAAAGCTAACAAAGCTTCCATGAGATCATCAGGTGTCTCACGCTGGAAGACATCCATAAGGATCAGGATGCTGTGCATTCATTCATTCATTCTGTAAGTGAACAAAACACACCTCAAGGTGCAAGCCAATTTTAAACTATGTATGGGAGTAAACTTTTCCTGTCTCCCACCATTCTCAGTTTACTGAGGCGTTCAGCTCAGTTGTGACCAGGAACAGAAGGCTCCTCATGCCCATGGTGGCAGGGGAAGACTCATCCTCAGCCTGAGGTACTCACACTGCTCTGACTGAGCTCCTCTCCTGCCTGGACAAAAGGGCGTGGTCGGCCAGGAAGGATTTGGACACCACCTCGGTGAAGCTGCTTCAGAAAGCAGTGGCACACAGACACACGTGAGTATCCTGCAGCAGCTCTGAGCTGGAGAGCCTTTGCACAGGAGAGAAGACACTCAACTGCAGCAGAGAGGAAGAGAAGGTCTACCCAAAGGACAAGATAAGAACAACCTCACCAATATATCACTTTACATCTGTGTTACTATTTTCCTGTTGCTATGGGAATACTAGAGAAAGTGGTTATCATTGTGTATTCAAAGACCCATGTAAAGTCTAGGTGTGAACAGTATCATTTGTTTGCAGCCTATAATTTTCTCTTCCAAGCAGTGTTAAATAGTTTTGTTTGGGGGGAGGGTATGAATAATATTCCCTTCTCTATTCACATGTTAAAATTAGCTAACCTTCTACCTGCTCTGGAGAACATCCAAAAAAATCTATAGCAATGACAAGCACTAACTTATCAGGGTAAAACAGATCTTTTTTCCATATAATTAAAATTAACACACTAACTGGAATACTCTTCATAGAGCTGATGCTATCATGCATTCTATGATGAGGCCATCTACAAAATTAATTCCATCATATTTAACTTGAGTGTTGAGAATCAGGCTTCAAAGCACTTTAGAGGAAATGGCTTTGAAAATTTTAGTAATGATTACAGGGGCAGTCTAGAAGTCCTTCCTTATCCTAATTAAACAACATTGCCTGCATTCTCTGAGACAGGATCAGTGATAGAAGTCAATAGAGGTATGTACTGAATGTTTTGTTTCAGTTGTATCAAGACAGAAGAGAGAAACAAAATATACAGGATACACTGGGCTGTGTTTGTGTACTCATGTGACAATTCCTCAATTCAGCCTGAAAGAAAATAAGACTCCATGTTTACTCAATTGTTGGCAGGAATAAGCAGGTCTCTAAGAACAAGCTGAGCACCGTGAAAATGCTACCAACACTTTGTGTATTTCAATTAAGTGCTTAATATTCTGACTGAAGACTTCAATCGTGAAGGAGTAAGTGTGCATGCCTAGTAAGTGACTGCATTGCTGCTCACTCATCTTCAAAAATTAGGCCCTCCCTCAATATTCTCAGAGCTAAACCCTGTGAGGTTCAAGAGTGCAGTCAGTCCCTGTTCTGAGAGTGTTTTCCACACAGTTTATGTACTACAACAACAACAAAACAGATAAACTAACACACAAAATGAAGAAAACGCCAATATTTAATCTCTAGGCTGTTTTCACTGAGCAATGAATAAGAGTTTGCAACTCAAGCTAAGTATCAACTGGAGACAGTTTCATGGCATCAGGGAAGGGCTGCACAGAAAGGTTCAAAGCAGCAGGTTTCCCAGAGTAATGACTTAGTTACAAATTCCGAATTATTTCTCCCAAGCTGCAAGGGCCATTACAGTAATTTCTCCTAGAAATCTTGACAGGATTCAACCATAGTCAAAGAAATTCAGCATTCAGACTGCTAGCACTGTGGACAGGGAGTTACTTAGTGTGCTTCCACTTCTATCAATCTTACACAAGGATCACAAAGATCAACTAAAAGAGTCCACCTGACCTCAAAAATTTCTGAATCAGCCCCCTTAGTGCTTGTTAACAACACTCCAATGATACAGCTCATGTTGTTGATTACTCAGAAGTAAATATGTGAAGCTGTAAGTAGGCATATAAAAAATACTGAATTGATAGTAATGAGAAAGGCTGTTTCCCCAGGAAGCCAGAGAAGGAACTCTTAACAAAATGCCACTTCAAAACAAAAAATATTTTAGCTCAGCACGATATTCTCTTGGCAGAGGGTCATCAAATATTGAGATGAGTGAAACAAAGAGGGTAAAACGTGTCCCAGATTTAGATGAAGACTTGATCCTACTTGTAGAAGAAGGAGCTAGAGGTATTTGCTGCAACACCAAAACCCATAGTGGCAGTTAGAAAGGGCTGACTAAAATTCAGATACTATAACCAGAGTGTGTGAAATGTAGAGCTACATAATTCATAAACAGATTGCCACATTAAATAGTATTAAAGATCTTGCTTATGTAAAAGCAAAGACACACAGGACGGGTGCTCTCCTGCTCAGGGTATGTACCAAGCCCTGCTTTCCCTCACAGGCGCAGAGAAGCATTTCAACATGGCAAACATTACTCAACTGCTCCAGCACGAGGAGTCAAGGAGCTCCCTCACAGCCTGGAGGACAAGGAATCACCAGCTGAGGGATACCAGTAACAACTAAACACTGTGGGGATCCGACTTGCTACAGGTGGGAAGGGATTAATTCTTGATGTTTCCCAGCAGACTCCTCTCTGGAGAGATGGCACCACTGCTGATGGCTGCGTGCTCTGAGAGCACCAGAATCAGCTTGGCACCCTGACAGCTGGTGTACACACTCTCAAACCTGGCAAGTCATCCACTGCCATAAAATGGCTATTACCAGGCATTTAATTTGGGATTAACAGGATAAAAAAATGGATGGTAAATTAGAGTCAATACTGTATTATAAAAAAATCACAAGCCAAGTTCTCTATTGCAATGACTCACCTTCCCTGAGGTCAATCAAACTACATTGGCAGGAAATTTTGTCCCATTACAAGGATTTAAGCAAATAATTCAGACTGAAACATTTATCTAATTAATCTAAAGTTTTCAGCATGAATGCTAACAGGCTTCCTCTTTTTTTTTATTTGCAGTTATTCACTGAATAATCCCTACCCATGACACTACTGTGAGTCATCCACAGAAGGATGGGAGAACTTCTGACATGTCCTCAAGGTTACAGAGCATGTGTCTGTCCACCAGGAATACATGATTTGAAAAGCGAAATTGTTTCCCACCATTATTCTGTGCCATTTGCTGAAAGGTCAATGCTATTGTTTAAAAAAATTTACCAGTGAACTGACTCAGTAAAGGACTCAAAATAAATGAACACTACAAATGTTGTGAAAGAACAAAGATCATTTGCCACTGTTTCTCTATTGCTTATAATAAAAAACAACTAAGAAATAATCCTTTTTGGTTTTTTCTCTCTTAGAATAAATGCAGGGATTTGTATGGATATGAATAATTGAATAACCCAGTGATTTATAGCCATTATATATTTATATGTTCTCTCTCTCTCATTGGTTTTTTTGTGGTTTTGTTTTGTTTTTTATCAAAAGAGTCTGCAGAGTTGAACTATTCAATGGATCTCCCTGCCATGTCCCAAGGCTCTTTTTTTGCCAAACACTTCATATATGAGCAGCTTATTTGTTGCAGTCATTGTTTTAAGAATGCCCTTTCTGTGCTCCCTTTGTTTCCTGGGGGGGCTCCCTTGTTAAAACCCTTGAGAACGGGTTCCCTTTGTTTCTCCATACATCTGTTTTTGTTCAATCCCTTATGCTACTACACATTAGTACTTAAAATTTGTATGGACTCAATGCTTAGAGGCCAATCTATGGCTGACACCACTGCCAGACACTGGACAGCAGTGCTCAGAGCAGAAAGCTCATCCCTGTCCCAGCCACAGTCACCACGTTGAAAAGACACAGCAAACAACACACAACACAGTCAAGAATGGTGCAAGCCACAACTGAAAAAAAGATGGGGACAAGCCTTAGCCTTGCAGGAGCCTTTTGCCACACTGGACATTTATCAAAGGTAATGCTCTAAAGGCTTTTTCTGGAGTAACCAGAGTGACTGCACCTTCCTCCTGCACAGCCATTAACTTGGGAAGGTGCTTTCATCCTTTCACAACAAAATACAATGTCATCAAGGGAAGGCTGAATCAAGAGGAGAAAAACATCTTGCCACACTTTCTGCCAGTTGTCCAAAAAAGCGTTTCAGGAGATGTTGTTAAATGCTTCTCAAAACATTAATGTCACTACCAAAAATTGCTAGGAGTCACACACACAGTCACAAGTGTGCATTATCTGTCATTTCCTCATTTTCAAACCTTCATATTTACACTCTGCAATACTTGAAGCACTTCTGGTGTGTCATAACTGTCCCCTCTCAGTGAATTATTCTGCATTCACGAGGGGCAAGGCAGGAGGGCCTGAAGGATTTCTTCACAAACCTTTTATGTTCCGAAAAAGCACAGCCTTTCTCCCTCTTTCATTTTAACAGCAATTTGTTGACTGGAAAAAAACAAAAGGATTAACAACTCTCACGCTTCCAATTAAATGTTTTGGCCTTCCCTACCTGCTTTTTAATCAGTGGCTCAGGGGCCCATTCCTTTCATACACTAGTGAATTTAATATTAGCTCTTAATAAGCCATTTGCTGACAGCCAAGAATGAAAGCTGCAGAGAATAGAGGAAATGACTACAGAAACATAATTTGCCTTTTAAATTATATGTAAAAATTATGACAAAGGCATGTCAATTTTTTAAATTTATGTATGTTTTACCTATTTTCATTGATTATTACATAAGCCACTGCAATGTGTTAGAATGCCTGCTGTATCTAAAGGACAAATATCACTCTGCTAGGGTCAAGTATCTTAATTTAACTTGTTGAAGTTACTGTATTTAGCTCCAGAAGCCCTGCTTTCCACCTCCTGTTTACTGACCCAAGAGGTCATCAACCATAAATGCCACATCCAGTGTCGAGAAAAATCTCACCAGATGTGTCAAGTACACTCAGAGACAACATGTGAATTTTTCTTTCAGCATAAGAAGCCAATCCCTGTGAGGATTTATCCCTTCATCACTTTCTGGTGCTTTGAAGGCTGTCATCAGGACTGACATAGAAACTCCAGTGTTCTACATCGCCTACAACTTTGCTTAACACAGCAGTTAAACTCATAAACCCCACACTCTTTTGAACAGGAAGAATTATTGAGGGCTAGGGAACAGAGCTATCCCAAAGTCACCTTCGACAGCAGCCATGGTATTTGAATCCCTTTGTACACTTATTAAAAAAAGAAGTGTGTAAGGAAGTCAAAACCATCAAGAACAAACTCGCTAACTTACTCTTTTCCCCCCTCTCCCTTTATTCAGTGAGGAATTGCACCAGTACTACATCAAACCTATCACACAACAGTTTCTTAATTGGCATTAACCAGTATTTCAGGAGGTAACAATTCACTAATTAAAAGAAAATCAGATGCAACTTATTATAGTCAGCTCACAGTAATAGTACCCTTCAGATTTTAGCAGTAATGAAGATAAAGCAATAATGCACTCAAATAATTGTTCCCCCCAATTTTTAATCCCTTGGATAGCTATTAGCCTAAGGCACAATCATGGCTCATTAGGACTCTCTAAATAATACCTTAGAACAAAAAAGAGAAAGACTCCTCATACACAAACTCACACAGTTTGTCCATATGACTGAAGTACCTGAATGAGATTAGAGCTGTGGCAAACTTTGCAGGTTTAAATGTGCTAAGCAGAAAAGGAAACTTTTAGAATCTGTTCATGCTGTGTCCTGCTACATCTCCCCACTCTCATCTACAACCTTTCCTTTACCCCCAATCTCTGTTCCCAGACTGCTTTTTATTTCTCCAACCCTCCCATTATTCTTTCAGTGCACTCTCAGAGGAAAAGCAACAGAAGAAGATAGACATTAAACAAATCCTAAGTAGTTCCAGACCAAAGGATGAAGGAGGCAGATGGGGGAGGCACGAACAAGGAGCACAGTGGGGCTGTACAAGGGTAAGAAAGCCTCACATTGATCCTCCTCTTCCCTTCCAAGAGAAACACATCTAAGGAAGCAGACAGATGTGTTCTTGCAGGCAGAGCAGTAATGCTGGTGTTGCTAGTGGGACAAAACCTTCCAACATGCTGAAGAAGCCCAAAGGCAAGAGCAGGATCCTTAGCCTGATTATTCCCAGTGCTAAAGATTGAGTACTGTAGGACACAACAAATGTTGGAAGCAAATTAAATGGGTAAAGTCAATGTCCAGCTTCATCAGGACCACAATCGTTAGTGCCACAATCATTAATTAAGGCCTAACAGAAATCATGCCAATGGTATCTTTATAAACCTGCAAGAAACAGAGAATCCATCTTCCAGTAGATCAGCAGTAAATCCAGCAGACAGAGGCTCAGACTGCTTAATTCCTTCCACTGAGGATGTGAAAAATTAGAGATATTGGTTGTCTCTGAGGAACCGAATATAAAAGAAAGTCTGAATGGACTAAAAAGAGCAAGTCAAGAAATGTACCCTTAAAATCAAATCTGGCTGGGTTATGCCAGCTCCTCATCCACACATATTTTTCAGTCAGCTTTAACAGAAACAAAGACAGGAAAGTTTGGGCTTACTGAGGCAGAAAAGCTTATAGTGGAGAACACCAGAAGAGTTTAAAACATTTAACAGACCCTTTCCTAACCAAAATCAGAATGATGTTTTGTGGGAGTGTAAGTTGGTCTCTGAGATCAGGAGGGCTGAGCAATGAACAAAAGCAATTCTTTGGGCTTAGAGTCAGACACCTCCATGTCACTCCCAGCTCAGATAGTCTTCCTATGTCATCATGAGCAAAACAGCTGCACCTGTCTGGATCTCTGGGTCTTGGTTGCTCTTTTTCTACTTGCTCTGCAAAGACAGCAGCAGAGGTTCTTACAGCTTGCCCAGCACTTGGCCAAGCTCATGATATCAGTCAGGGTATTTGCACTGGAATGCAATAAAAACAATTAACAAGTGACTGACTATTGCCAGCATTTTAATAAATTGCTCCATTAGCATATATATAAAGGAAATCTTCCTTTTCAGAAAACGCAGGGCTGTTCAGCCATCAAGAAAAAGAATTCATTGCAAGGGGCTCACACAGGCAATTCCAGAACAAATATTGTGATGAAGATTCTACCACATTCTTGGCAAAAATTGATAAAAATGACAGATACACATGTCAAAATAGACAAAGAGCTGCTGCACAAAAATTCACACCAGTTAATGTGCCAGAGCAAACAAAACTACCTGGAGTCATATCAGATAAAGACATAGATAAAATACTGTCAACAATAAAAACAGTATTACAAAGTGTTTGGCCAGTGAACAAAAAACATTTGGACTGAGAAAACATCAGCAGTCACAACTGACTGATGCAGACTTAGGCCACACTGGCTCTTCTTGGGACACCCAACTTGTCCCCTGTCACCTCTCAAAGAAGGGCTGCACAAAATCATTGTCAGTGACTCTGCACTGGCGCTTTGGTCACTCAACATTAGACTACTGGAAAGGGATGATAAACCATGAAAGGGAATTAACCTGAACGATGCGACTGAAGCTGTCCCACAGACACCTTTTCTCCTGGTGAAGGTGGTAATGAAAAGGTAGATTGGCTGATGAAACTTTGGGGAACCTTCTTCCACTATGCTGGCACTGACTGCTGTCAACTGCATCCTGCAACAAGGACAGATGCGAAAAGTGCTACCCTGCCTACCTCATTCTTCCTGATGATACCTTGATGTCTTCTATCAACAGAAGATGAAGGCACTAACACCAATTTTAAGGCCACTGTTATAGTCTTCTATATTTAATACCAATGGAAGTAATTTTTATTGCTTGTTTGTAGCGTGAGACCCAGACGACCCCTCATGTCTGCACTTACAGTCAGACAAAGAATGACACGTGTATAAATAACAGCAAAACTGACCCTCTACATGGTCAAAATTCAGGGGAGATACCAAAGGGATATGGAGCAGTATGAGAAAGCACTGCTGAACAACAGGCATGAGTATGGATGGAAGATTGCCAATTACCACAATACATGGAGAATTTGTATACAAGCTACGTTTCTGAAAAACACACAACAGGAATATTTTTAAACAACCATCACTTTTAGCATGATTTTAAATTCCCATTTTTCCCATCTATCAGGGACAAGAAACTGCCCTGGTTATTATTCAAACAAAACCAAACAAAGAGGGTGACAAGTTTCTCCTTCTGGTGAACAGGTGAAACCTTACTGACTGCTTTGAAAACCGTGATGATCAACCCAAACATTTTACTCATTTTAAGAAATTAAATGTAGGGTTTTTTCCAGGTACAACTTCTGCAAAACACCCTCTCCTTGCAGGGAACAATATAATAGAAAGGTAAACTAAAAAGCTCACATAGGCAAAATAAACAGGTGTCCCTATGGAGGGAGGAATACACAAGAGACCATCCAGTACTGTTCGCTGAGAGCAATAGGACTGCAGAAAATGAAGAGCTGAGTTTGGCTGTATTCTTCCTTGCTAAAGGCTATGTTGTGTGCTTATCTTAGATTATCTCCTTCAGATGACCTTATGGGGCAGAAAAAAAAAAAAGGCCACCTACTACATCTGCCTCACTTATTTTAAATCTATTTATACACAAGACTAGTGTTTTAATGAATCGATTTTGACATTCTGGTCATCAGAGATAGCACTTGTGGCAATAAAACAGGTACAGAAAGTGTTACAGACTGTTAAAGGAGTTCATATTTGGGACCATGAGAAGACATTTGACCCATATCAAGAAGCAGCTCACTCCCATAATGTATCAACGAGTAACAAATTTTTCTTTATTTAGGTGCAATAGTAATTGAGTCAGTTTCCCTACTACTAATAAAAAAGAAATGGTAAAGATCAAAATTCATACAGATTATTTTGTGCCTTTGACCGTCCACTTCTGGTGTAAGCATTTGATATACTAAAAATCAATGAGGTACTAAGAGCTGAAGCCCAGGCTTGAGATGATACATTTTCATCCTCATACTGTAATTAGCTTGATGCAGTCACTTCCTAACAGCAGAACTCTGTTGCATCAGAAAATAATAAATTCCTTACAGCAATTTGGAGTTTAACTAAAATCAGCTACCAAGATGTGTCTTAATTCAGGTCCTGTTCTCTTGATAAGTGCAAAACAGATTAGACAGGCCCCCTGCATGGGGGGCCAAGCACAGGGACTGATCCAGCACATCCAGCTGCATGGTTTTATCACCCTCTTCACAAAGGGGGTTGTTTGAAAACACAAAAGCAACATTAAAAGAAACAAAACTATTTCAAACACATATACAGCCCTGAACTCCAAAGGCAGCTGCAGGGTTCATCCCTACACTCTCATCTGAACCCGCTAGGAACAAAACTGAAAGGCAGGGACTCGACCCAAAGCACCAACTCCTCTTTCCCCTGCTTAAAGACTAAATTAAAAGCCAGATTTCTGAAGTTCTTCAGGTGCCTAATTCCCGTTGAACTGAAAATTCAGTGGAAGTTAAGACATCCAAATAGCTCTCAGAACAGATCTGAGAGATTTCTCCACATATGCTGCTCTTAGAAATCAAGTAATGCACTTGATTTTGTTAACCTGACACAGGCAATATCTTGAAGGAGAACACTATTTGGAGAAATCCATAGGCTGGTTCTCAGTCCCAAGCAAATGACCTAAGCTTGATCTAGACAAGGAGCTGCTGAACCCTGTACTTCTCTCTTTGGTATCGTTTCCCAGTGCACTGAAAAAACTTACACTCAAGAGTTTGTTTCTTTGCAAGAATTAATAACCTCTCAGGATTGTATTTTTGACATTGCATTTCCTTATCCTATATCTTAATCGTATGAACTATTTTAAAAGAATCCCAGAAATTTAGCTAAATATTAAAATAGTAAGCAAGTGCAGTTCTGTGTATGACAACAAAAGCTTTACAGACTTTTTAAATGGTTATTTTGGGAAAGAGTCTCTCCATCAAGTCACACAGTGAAGCAGTTGTGTACATACAAGGAAAACAAACTTTAAAGACATTCACAAGAAAAAAGGCAGGGTGGGAGAGAAAAGAACTATTTTACAGCTACTTCTGTCACTAAGAAGCAAGTTGATTATCACTCTTTGATAAGGAAGAAGAAAGCTGTCTAATGCTTCTAAAGCTGAGCTGGTACATAACTTCCCTTCAAGTTCTTTGACTTTCCCCTGTAAGCCTTTCTTGTGCAAGGTTACATGCGCAACCAGCGAGCAATTGGGTTTATGGCTCTTTTCAAAGCACATTTTAGGATGTCTGTACTCCTGCGAGTGTCCTAAGCAGAAACCATATGAGAACACTCTCTTCATCCTCAGCACTTCCTGGTAAACAGGAAAACAGCCAAAGCAAAGAGCAATGCAGGGAGAAGCCCCAAACAACAGACTAATGTGGGCAGGCACACAGTCCTAACGGAGGGGAATCACCTCCTAGGGATCTTCAAATCCCCCACATAGAGGCTAACATGACGTCTCTCAATTTCAGCAGGACATTTACACCATTCCCAGGGAGATTCACACAGACGTTCTCACAGGAATGAGGATTCACATATGTCAAGCCTGAAAATGCTACACTATGGCAGGATCTGATATTTTTTTCATCTCAAAACCTCATTCTCTATTTATTTTAGGTTTAATCAGTAAATGCTGAAAAACAAATTCCCCTCCTCTCTGAAACTCAACTCTCCATAGTCCAGATGGTTTCATGAGCGATCTTTCCCATAACACACCAAAGCACCGATAGGTTTTTTCCCCCAGCTCATGCTTTTCTGTTTTTCCAGGAACTTCATGCCAGGTTCAGTACTGTAGCACAATCACTAACCAGTGACCCTCCACCCCCCAGGCCCTCTACTTCTGCAATTACAATCGATTAAAATCCTCCTCAGCATAAAGAAATCTCATGTGCTGTCCTTGCTTTGCTGTTAGACAATGGAAAGCTGCATCCAGAGCAGAACGTGTGAAACCAGGCTTTTGTACAGCCCTGAAAGCAATGAGGATCAGCAGGCAGCAAGGAAGCAATATAAAGACAGCATGTGCCTATCTCCCTCTGTCCAAAATTCCCCAAAACAGGCTGCTTTCAACTTGTAGCAGTGTATGAGTGGGAGGACGTGCCCAGTGGCTGGGTGAAACACAAAGGCAATACCTTATACCAGCTGGAGTCAGGAGCATGAAGAGAGTTTTAATCATTAATCCTACAAGAAGCAAAGATTAAAGGACTATTAAGAACAGAACAAGCTATTAGTAGACTACTGAAGGTACATTTTTCACACTCAAACAGCCTGATTATGAGAAGGCACAAGAGCTTTTTCCTTAAAGAAAGCACAAGCAAGTACTTTCCAAGATCTACATGACTTCATATGACCTGTTTTACAACCAGCTACATCAAGAGATAACAACAGCAAATACAACCAGCCATTCCACCTATTTGAGTGTTCAAGCACACTTTGGTGGACACAGACAGGAAGACGTTGCCATCCTCAGAATCCAGTCTGCCAACAGCAAGTTTCTTCAGTCATCTCCACAGATGTCCCATAATACTGGGACAAAGAACTATTCCAGCTCTCACATCTGCCCCCTTCAGATCCCTGCAACTGGATCCTGAGCTTTTCTCCTTTCCCAGATGTTTTATTAACTGTCTGAGGCTCTTAAGATGCTCTGCATACCTAGAATTGCAGTCTCCTACTTCTGAATAGAGACAAAGCATTACTCTCTTCTCTGCAACATGGGATTTTATATTCCTGTTAAAATAAAAATTTTTGCTTTAAGATAATTAGATCTACAAAATACAGTCCTCTCCAAACATCAATCGCAATCAGCTGTGGGTACCATGGAAAGCCATTGAAGCAGTGGGTGCTACTTTGAAGGCAGCTTGTCACATTCCCAAGCACAGATATTAAACAACACTGGGTTTGCTCATCTTGTTAGAAGGTGCCATTTCCACAGAGAGAAAACCCAACCCAATGCACTGCTACACAAAGAGGTACCAGGCAGAGCCCTGAAAGCAAGTAGTGCTTGTGGGAGGAAATGTGGAATAGGGAACACAGAATAGAGTTTAAGCTGAATTAAGAGGATTGGTCAGTCTATCAAAGTCATTCTGCTTCTTCCTGTAGACCAGCAGTGGAATCCATAGATGGTGCATTGATCTGCATTATCTGATAGGGAGATCAGTTAAATCGTTCATCATAATCCATGTTTCTCACATCTCCCGTGGCCCTTTATGGTTGTATTAGAGAACTGAAATACAAACAACAATTTAGAATTTTTTAAAAGCCTAAAAAAACCCCACCTGTGTTTTCGAAGCACTAAGACGTGTCTGGAAAGTTTCTGCTTCAGCTAGAAGCAAAAATTAAACTGCGTAATAGTTAACAAATTTTTCATTCTCCTTAATAGAAAAGAAATTGCAAGTAAGACACTTTAAATAAATTTAACTATGGTAAAGCAGGTGGGATTAAGGGAGATTCTACCTGTGCCCAAGCAACCAGGATGTTTCAAGCACATGCAATGTGTTTTCACCATGAGATTATACCCTTCTGTGTGCTGTTTGCATTTTCAGAGCATTTAACATGAACGGTGCTCTACAGGACCTATATCTAAGATATAAACCCAAAACATCTTTAAAAGAAGACATATCAGTCTGGAGATTCTGGCCCTTAGAGCATTGCTGCTCTTGTCACACTGTTTTAATTGTGAACTGCCCCACTGCCCTCCTCCAGCACGCTTGAAGCAGCCAACATCAGACAAGACTGTAGGATCTGGAGCACCTGGAGTTAGAGCTTGTTTTAATGATGGTTACCAAACAGGAACGAATTCTGAAAAAAAAGTAAGTCAATTGCAAAACTGCTTTTTATGACAAAAAGAAAAAAAAGAAAAGAGGGAAGCATTCACACTTCTTTCTTCACTGCTCGTTTTGTCCTTGATTTAATATAAACCCCTTCCTCGGATATGGGAACTCACTTCCATTGTGTCTTGTTCTACTTTTACAACTCCATTAAGGTCACTACTCTCCCTGCTTCACTCACAGAATGATCTCTTCTCTCCTGCCCTTGGCTAAAATGTCACTCCACTGGGGCTGACCTTCAAAGCTTTCAGCTTTAAAATAAACTTTCTCAAAGTGGCAGCTTCATTTCCCACTGACTGAGTAAAAGAAGTACCTGTGTTCTTGTCTTGGACATGGTTTATTATCCCATCCCATTTTGGGGGTTATTTGATCTGTTTTGCTTTGTGCCCGGGGCAGTGGCTGTCCCCGCCCTACCCTCCATCCTCCCTGGCTCCGGGGCTGTCGCGATGAATGGGAGCCGGGTCGGGGTTTCTGAGGGGAGTTGGGGGCAGGGTGAGAGGCAGCCTCTCTCTTCCAGGGGGCGGTTTGACTGGACACACATGGCCAGTATCCCTGACCAGGGATCCTGCTGTTTCTGTGGGTTTTGCTTGCTTCTTTTTAGTTTTATTTTTTTCCTTCGGCACTGTGCCTGAGCTTGCCGGCTGCGCTTCTTTTGCTGCTCTGCTGTCGGGAAGCCCAGAGCCAGTGTGTGCCCTGCCAGGACCCAGGACCGCCCTCATTTCCCACTGGGGGGCTGCCCCCACCCTCCACACAGCCTGGATCTGAAGGACCAGCCAGTGCTGGGGAGAAAATCCCAAAGAGCCTTTTATCCTACTGTGTTCAGGAGCCAGACTGCTACTTCCCGACCGCCACCATACCACCGCCATTGCTCTGGGTTTGTGCAACGCTGTAGGTTTTCACCCACTGCCTGCCCGGAGGCCCTGCCATTCCAGCTTGCTTCTCCTGAGGATCGTGCTACAGCTCCTTTTGCTATCCAGAGAGGCACCGGGCCCGGCTGCTCCGGGGGTTCCTAAAGGAAGCTCCTTCCCCATCCCGTCCCGCTGGCTGTGCCCGCCATTGTCCATGTGGAGAAACACGGCCGGCCCCACGGCACAGCGCCCCCTGCAGGCGCGGGGGAGCCATCGCACCTGCCCTGCCCTGCCAGGAGCCAGCAGCGCCCCTGCCGGCCGTGAGCGGAACTGCAGCACAGGGGAGGGTGCTTAAATAGCGGGAAGAGACTGTTGGGTTCTCTGTTCTTTGTTTGTTGTTGTTACTGTTGTTGTTGTTTGACTTGTTATACATACACACACTAGTAAAGACCTGTTCTTCCTCTTCTTGTATCTTTGCCCGAAAGCCCCCTTAATTTCAAAATTATAATAATTCAGAGGGGAGTGGGTCACATTTTCCATTCCAACGGAGGATCCTGCCTTCCTTAGCAGACACCTGTCTTTCAAACCAAGACAGTTGTCAGATTCACTACCTTCCTTCATAAACATGGAACTCCAAAGATGGAAGCCTGGTGGTCTGTTACAGTCACACACATTCACCCCACTATGCCATATATATTTTTTTCTTCTCCCACTCTCACAAGGAGCTCAGGAATTGGTATACCTTCAGGTAGCCCCACACAGCCAAAGGAGTGAAGAGCCCAGCAGCAATGGACAGCACTGCAAGCTGGGAGACTTTTTTAACCTCTCTTCATTACATGAGCAAGCTTTTTTCCAGACTTTACACTTAACTTGAAAATGAAGATGGCTTACCCCACGACACAGAGGCAGCTGATGGTTTTGGATTCAGTGACAGTGCCGGTTCCTCTCGCGGACACCGGACCCTGCCTGTTTGTGAGCCAAGAGCCACAGGACAGTCTGGCTCTGGCACTGGAGCTGCACAGATCCAACTACATCCATAGCTCAAACAGACCTCAACTTTAAGGCAGTCTCTCTCAGTCTGCAAAACTCCCAGACAGATGCCACTACCCTTATGTAATTTTCATAGTTATAAGAGAGATAGCATACAGGAATAAAGACTTCATTACTAGATCTAATTAGCTTTAAGATAAAGGGAATTTAACAGTTTACTCCTCCAATATGAATGTCAAATGAGGGGAAAAAAAGCTTTTTGTAACCACTCACCTAGTTTCAATACAAGAAAAATTTGTAAATAGCCAGGGTTGGAGAGAAAGGAAGGCCTCTGAGATGAGAAGACAGATAAAGCTCTCTTTATTTGTAAACACTTCTTCCAATAGTTTATATTAGCTAAGATTTCTTTTTGAACAAAGAGCTTTATGACAGGTTCAGCATCCATCACAGCACCTTTCACAAGCTGACAACTACCCTTCCCCTAACAAAAGAGGGGGTGCTAAATACTTCAAAAATAACTCATGCATATTCCTTCCTGGTATTTTGGGGTTTCACAGTTTATAGTTGATTTTGTGCCAGTTTTCTTTTACTGTTCTAGGGTGGGGAAATGTGCAGCAAAGACCTGATGCAGCTTGTGTATAAGTTTATAACTCTGGCAAGTTGGAGCACAGAGATTTCTCCTACCAACACTGGTCATGCCATGACTCAACTGAAACCACCAGGCAAGGTAGGCAGACCGACTATTTCTACTGTTTAGAAAGCCTCAGTACATTCTGCCTTCTCAAGCACTTTGATGATTTGAAGAAAAAACAATTATACGATATGTAAGGAAAAAAAACACATGGGAAGAGATCACAGCACTGATGAGATCATAATTCTTGGAGTGAGTATTACAAGCTACACTCTCTTTAAAAAGAAGCAGAATGAGCTACTTGAATTTGTTTATTTTGATGCTTAGGTTCTAAGTAACAAACACTGTATGTGTGCAAATAGTGAGATTATATCACCCTTGTTTTCCTGGAAAAAAGGAAAACAGAGTTTTTTCTAGTAGATCAATATATAGTGAATACTCACTAATCACTATTTTTACATCCAGGTTCCTTCTAAAAAATTATTTTGATATTCCTTCAGGGAAAACAGAATGGAGTCAGACACCTTCCAATGTGTGAAGAATACAGATTTTCAGTGTTACTTCATATAAATGTTTATGTTTGCTGTCAACATATGGACATGTGCAAAACTTGTAGTTGGCTAAATATCAAATATTAAACCCATGAAAATTATAAAAAGCTAAATTTCCAGACCATAACTATAAAAAGTAACTTGACTCGTTTAAGAGCAAATTGATTTTCAGTCCTTGGTTGGTTGACTGACACTGTGAACTTTTTCCTTTGAATAAGTCTATGCTTAGCACCTGCAAAACGAAGCATCTCCTCCTGAAATCAATAGCACATTGCTCCAAAATACATAGTTCCCAGGACTCTAAACTGGCCTGGGATAAAACTTCCATTTGTAACTAAT
This sequence comes from Callaeas wilsoni, assembly GCA_013398955.1. Lineage (NCBI taxonomy): Eukaryota > Metazoa > Chordata > Aves > Passeriformes > Callaeidae > Callaeas > Callaeas wilsoni. The sequence continues at coordinate 63,094 of VWPU01006556.1, forward strand.
ATTTTCTTTATTTTACATTATCTTGAGACTTGTGAAAAACTGCTGGCTCAAAATATTCCCTGGTCTCAAGTGTGGCAGATTACAATATACCCACACATAATCAAGGCAGACTTGATGAGGTTTTCCAAGTTTCACAACACTGATAATCTCTTTTCATAATGAAGTCTTCACATTATAATATCACCAAAAAACTCCCTAGCCAGGAGCTGCTCAAAATTTCAGACAGTGTTTAATGCCCCTACTCCTTCCCTGGACAGCTCTGCATGCTCACAGCACACTGGTCATTAGTGCCACTGAGGATGCTCGCGGAGATGCTCGATTTGGTTTTGGCAGCAAACGAAGCCCTGCACAGAGTACAGAGTGCTCTGCAGAGTGGCCCCAGATTGTAGAAGTCCAATTTGACATCACTTCATTTTTGGAAGTGCTGTGCGCACATTCAACCCAATAAAGTCAGAAGCAGCTCCCAAAGTCAGAACTAGAGCATTTCAGAGCTTCTCTTGGCCCTTCCTCTCCCGCTACTTCATAACAAGAGTTTGCTTTTCTTTGAGGGCACACAGAACTCTTTGCAAAATCTCCAGTAAAATCACCTTTATCTGTACAAAGCCTATTTTGGGCAACTCATGTTGTGTTCATCTTTCTTCCCCTCTTTCTCTCACTGCTTTTCTTGATAAAGAGTCAAATTAAAGTTCACTCGAGCAGAGATGCGGCAGAGACGGCTGCTAGCCCGAGGCTAGTTTCCACTCCTGAGATTTACAAGGCAGCCACTTGGAGCTGATTATACACTTTCAACCACACATTTCTGACTTGACATTGGGTCACATACGAGTTCTAAATTTAAATCCCACTCCATTATAGCACAAAAAACGTCTTGCAGGGACCCACTGCCCCTTTCTTGCCTACAGCCACTGCTGGCTTTCCCACACCTTCCCAATCATCCTCCCAGCCATGGCACTCTGTCCCTCATCCTCAGAGCCATGCAGGTGTCTCCAAAATCTGTTCCATGTGTGTAATGTACTATAATTAAAACTCACCTCCCAGAAGAAAATCATGCTGTGGGTATAAGAACAATATATTAATACATACTCTTACCTTTTTCTCCCAGCAGGCCATACTATTTTTAAACTCTCCATAGCTCTGATTATAGCTCAGCTAACAATAAATATTCCATGCTCAGCAGTTCCATAGCAGACGCATATAGGTTCCTCTTACTAATGCCCAAATCCATTAGAAAGTCAACCCCTGTTAGGATGTCCAACAGCTACCAAACTATAAGCACTCTAGTCTTTCCATAAGGTATTTCTTCCCATTTATACAGACAGCTTAAACATTAATCCCCCCATTTCTAACACTCAGACCAAAACCCAGCCTTTAACAATGACCACCCCCAATCCCAGAGATGGCCCAAACGCGCCCACTTCCCAGCCCAAACCTCAGGGGAGCCCCAGCACAGAGAAGCCCCAGATTCACACCGAGCCCAGCTTGCGTGGTTTGAGCCCTGGAGCAGAGCAGCACCATGAGGCCAAGACAGCAGGAAGGCAGGACCACCTGCTACATACCTTATTGCACCTCTACCTCCTCTGGCTACTGCTGCAGGGTGCAGTGACACCTGCCACAGACTTAATCAATATTCATTATTTTCTGTTAAAATGGAGTGTAATCGTCTGGCCAAGTTCATTCCTGTTACAGACATAGCTTCAGTGAATTCAATTCCAGTTACATTTGTCAATTGAAATTTGCTTAGCGTGTCTGATCCTGCTTTACTTCACATCAGACTTCCCTGTTTTAAAAAGATCTGCCAGAAATAATGTTGGCCGTTTATTTTCTTTTCTATGCTTTCCAGCACTTTGGGTGCTGGGATTTTTTTAAACCATGCATATAGAGGAGAAAAGTCAGGGGAAATTGTGGGCTACTAACTCAAACAAGTTATGGAAAACTATTCTTTATTTTGTTTCCATCATGGCAGCTGACTGGTCATTTGGTAATAAGTGTCTTTTGTACAAACATTCTTGACTGAAGTTAAGCATTAAATTCAATAGTAGCTTTGAAAGATGTGTGTCTTCTCAATATTAACAGTCTGAAATTCAGTAGAAAAGTAAGGACTTTATTATTGTGTCCATTAAATTGTGTTAAACCTGAAAATAATCTGTTCCTGCTGTATTTATGTACCTATGGAGTCAAAGCGTGAATGCATTCAGGCCACACAAGCAATATGAAAAACTGCATAAACACTTATGCCCAGTCACCTAACAGCTAAGTGCTTTTTGGAACTGAGATCGCAATGTCAAACCTGAGTTAAACTGACCTCAAACAGCAGCATGGTCATAATTGCTCTAAGGATTTGGGTTTATTCATAATCAACTTAAATTACTGGCTGTTTATTCAGCAAATATTAACTACATATAATCTCCAATTCATTTGCATATTGAGCTCTAAAAAATATAACTCAATTTAAATTACCTAGGTTACCCAAGACAATTAAGAGTTACCATATTCTTTACTTAATAGAATATATGTCTCATCCGAAGTAATTACATTTTTATCATTACTTTTGGTAACTCCATTAAACATGGTGGCATTTTAATTTTTAAATTTGCAGTACTGCAGGCTGCCAGCCTGTTTTCATGTTAAATTTTTAAACATCCTGGTACACAGCTTTATTGCAGTCAGAGATTTTTGCAAATTCAAGACCATTTCTACCTTCCCCTCACTACTACTACAGATCTGCTACTTTGAAATTTCTATTTAGCAATGTTTGTGTTGAACATATGAAGCTTCCAGCTGAAACACAGGGAGGCTGCCCAGGAGCACAAAGGTGCTCCAGAAGCCACAGATTGTATTCTGTGCTTGACCCCTCTGTAGCTAGAGCTGGCCAGGGCAGGTTAAAATACAAAGAAGAACAGATCTTGCTTTATGACACACCAAGGTTGCTTGTGGCAACACATGAGGTACAGAAAACAAATCCTGCCTCAGCCTCCTCAGGATTTTGGACCTTGCCTCCACAGCCTGCTGAGCTGGACAGTTCATGCCCGTTAGAAACAACCTCTCCTTTCCAAGCCCTCATGCCTGAGCCCAGGACTGCACAGAAAGCCAAAATTCGGGTCCAGCTTGCTGCTGCTGCTGTGGGCTCACCCCATGGGTCACAGAGGCAGATCATAGTGGAAGGGGTGAATTGGGTAAAGAATGAACAGCACAAACAATGGAACAAGGCACTGGGCAACTACCTGAGCACAGCCTAAGATTGAATAGCTGTACTAATGAATCCGAATTTAGTAAGTACCTTCTTTCCAGCCAAAAAGCCAGTAGAAGAATCGGAAGAAAAGAAAGCAGTTCAGTCAAAGAACAAGATCAAAGAATGAAGAGTTTAGGATGGAAAACCAGCACAAAATTTATGTCAGTGATCTGAAATGAATTAGTACCCACTCCAATGAACAACTCACCCAGCCACCCACCCAATCACTTCCAGAGCGAGGGGAATAATATTTAGACATCTCTTTTTGATACACTGCTAAGCCAATGGTGCAGGAACCTGCATTTCATAACCACAAGTTGGACTAAACATATCCAGTGCTAAGGCTCACTGGGATGAGCCCCAGACTGCAGCAGGCAAAAACCAGGCACCTCAAAATTCCAGCACATCATGCCCTGCACAACCCTGACCAGCACATGCTTGATATCTAATGATTACCAAGCCAGGCTAGGTTTAAACAACCTTAAAGCCAGCATTGTAGCTTTGCAGTGTAAGATAGGATGTTCTGCAAAGTGAACTATCAGGGGTTAACTCCACCAAAATCCTGACACAGACGGCACCTGTGTCACACAGGTCAGTGAACATTTTTTCGGCATGATCACTGCTCCCTAGAGCAATGGGAATTTCACTGTAAAATCCACTCATCTTTTTCATCAGGCATGAGAAGTCAGTTCTTCACTGCAATACACTGAGCTCTGTACTTAAAAGGAGAAGTGGATGATTAATGTCTGTGTGAGAAATACCAATGTGAAAAATTGAAGAACATTTTGGAAACGTGTGTTTGTTTTTAAGCTGTGATTACAGGAAATATATTAAAGATTAGTTTTCTGAAGAGATTGCAGCCCACTCCCAAACTAGGCTATTTCCATTCTGGTAAACAGACAGAAATCTCCTCCGGAGTGAATGCCCCAAAGGCTGACTCTGCAAACACTAAAACAAACAGAGAGCATGGCTGAGTGGGCTGAATTGAGACTCACTGTGCTGAACACAACCCGACCAAACCAGAGCTAAGGGCTTTACACCAGCTCTCAGCTGGGCTCTCCAACCTCTGAACCCCTGTGCATAAACAGGCACAAGCTGTGTCCTGCTACCCCAATGTCCCCCACAACACCCCCTAGGCAGAGGCAGTTCTCCCATCCCGCCTGGCAATCTCCAGATGCATAAAACCTCTACTAAAACGCTGAGGGGAGGGACAGGAGCAGCAGTGCTCTCCCATGCTAATGAACATGAGAGTGCACCCGAAAGCCATAGAGAAACTAACTCTTGTGAGTTTAGGCAAACAAACACAGCCAAGCATAAAGCAACCCTGGTCACAGGTGCCAGCAAAGAAAAATGAGTTGCAACTTTCCACTTACAGCCGTACATCTCGGCAGAAAGACATTTATTTCTTGTCTGGTATTCCAGTCTGTATCTTGTCTACTCAGGGACAAACTGAACCTTCCATAGCAAAATCGCAAAAATTATAGCTTACTGCATTACTGCTTCACTTGCTTTATTTAAATAGAGAATTTAATATTTAACTTTTTCTTCTGAAACTGATTTTAACCTGAATCTCAACCAAGTAATCAGCATGGCTTCACTTTTATTTGCAATAATTGCAAGGGAGAGCTGAAGAGGAAGACATGTAACGGACAGTAAAAATCCAGCTCTCTGGTCAAGTCCACTTTCTGCAGATGATGTGGTTGGAGCCAGGTTCTCCTTGGGAGCTGGGTCTCCAAAACAGCCACCTGACTGTCCCATGTGCTTGCGTGAGCCCCCATCCCTGGCAGAGCTCAGCATCCTGGTGCTAGAGCAAGCTGTGGGTTCAGCCAGGTTCCAAGCTGAAGGGCCTGAAGCAGCAATGGGTGTCTCAGTCAAATATAATGTCTCTTTTGGCCTTTGTCTGCACAGTTTCAGCACATGAAATTCCCTCATCCTGTTAAAAAGCATTTAACTGCCAGAAGCATTGGTCTTCTCCTACCAAGGAGCACCTTAGGGTTGCCCCACACAGCTCTATAGGAGAAACATCTGCAAGGTACTGACATCCCCAAGGCAACAGCAGGTCAATCCAATCCCCCCATGCTGGGGGGGACATGACAGCCCAGACCTACAGAAGTGACTCAAGTCTGAGCTCCCAACCTCAAATCTCCAAAGCCAAGGACCAGGGATCTGTTGCATTTGGCATTTTGGGTCCGGGATGGCCCCAAGGTGCTCAGTACAAGGGCTGGAGAAATCTAAGCTTGTTTGTATTTTGGGCCCCGGGCTGGCTGATTACCCTCGATGTCAAGTGGGGAGCTGAATGGGCCCAGTCAGGCAATAACAATTTACATTTTCTTCACATAAGTGCACTGCTGCCTTGCGCATGAGTCAGGCTCGTGGAGGATGCTTCAGATTGGTCTAACAACCAAGCCACTGTGCAGAGGGTATCAAAACTGAGAGCAGCCTTATGAGTGTTTTGACACTTTTGACAGCAAGCCATAAGAAAAATATTCAGTAGCAATAAACTGCATGTTAAATAAATACCAGTAAAGCTTATAACAGAATTACAGGCAAGCAATTCAGCTTCTCTCAAGAGTCTTGCATACTCCAAGGAAAATCTCTCTCAATTATCATAAAAAGCTATCTCAGATTTTCATAGTTCATCTATAATATGCTGATTGAGAATGTAAAATGTATGGCTCAGGTATTTTGTATAATCAGCTGTAACCCTATCCTCAAGTGTAATGACAAGCAACTAGAACAGCAAGACTAATACTTTAGCTATTTAAATTCAGATTGCCTGGTGTTTATACTAGTATTCCCAACAGAGAAAGGAAACAAAATATCTGAAACAAACAAGTATCTTCTCTGTAATATTAATCTTCTCTCATAACAGAGCCCTAGTGGAAAAACAGATTAATCAACAACAGAACAGAAACAGACAGTGAAGCAATTCAGCTACATCACGTGTTCAAGAATAAGCAATAGGCCAACATGTGTGGGGAACAAATATTTCACATCTCTGGGAAAAATAGTCCTAACCTCATTAAAGGGTCACTACAGACCCAAGGAAATCAGGATTTAATCAACAGGCAAATGCAATAGTTCGGGAGCAAGTTGTGGGCAAAAGAGAATCACCCACGGGAAGGGCCCAAGCAGAGCCCTGTCGGTCCCTGTGGAACCAGCCATGCTCTGGGGAAACAGCTATGCTCCCAGAGACCAATTCCTTGCACAAATCTGACGGGTCCAGAGAAGGCCATGAGATGCACAGAATCATAGAATGGTTGGGGTTACTGCGCCTTTTTAACAGAACTGCCCCTCTGTGCAGGGAAGCAAAGAAGGTACCACACATGGTACTTGCAGATCTGCACCAAAAAGCGTCTGGGGATAGCCAGAGAACTGGCACCTGCAGGATCAGCTGCTTTTCAGCACCGACTGTAAACACCCAAATGGCCTCAAGACACCAAAGCCAACTCTTGTAAAAGTAGGCACTTTTATTCACAGAGATGATGTGGCTGCTTAATAGAGTGGAAAATCTGTCAGAAGATTGCTGCATTCCCTAATAACCATGTCTGTGAAAAGATCTGGTTGAAATCAGCCTCTTAGCAAACCATCAACCACTCTCTTGACAACGAGGTTGTACAAGTGCAAATGACCATTATGAAACAATAGCACGTAAAAAGAGAGTATCAGCAAACAACAACTGACTGTTTAAACACCAACAGTCCTCAGCAGCCACAGGAACAATTTTGGGAACAATCCCTTATTCACACACCACAGCTTTGCAGAAAATCAAGGGTATTCCTCTGTTTCAGCTCCCTGCTACTTGACGTCTGTAAAACAGCAAAGTGCAAAAAGACATGCAAGGCTGCAAGCAGGTATAAAGCAAAAGTGAAAATGCGTCAATGCAAATTAAACATCCATGTCAGGAGGTTTTACAGTTCAGCAGGCCCCCAGATGTTCTGTGTGCACACAGCTGTCTTCACTAATGTTAAAAAGCAAATAATGTTGAAAAGCACAGGAACAGAGACATTAAGGAGGCCCATTCCCAATCCCAGATACACTCTGTGGTAGAATTAATGCAATAACAGCAATACAAAGCAATAGCAAGAAATGGTAAAGAAAAGAGAAACGAAAAATTTGATGAGGAGACATGGAGTGTGTTTTTGTAACCGGGGGGCAGATGCAGTGACCTAGGCTGTGGATCTGGCTCCTCAGTTTGAATGGATCAGAGAGGCTGAGCTGCTCAAGAGCAGAGCTGGGAGCAAGGCACTTTACAGGGTCAGGACTCAAATTCTCAAAAAATTCAAGTGCTTTAGGAGAAGAAAAACCTGGCTTAAAGGGAGAGGATATCATATGTCTCTTTGATTATTCATTTCATTGCTTGGATGCTTTAATTTCTTGCTAGGAAGTCATTTCTTGTTTGATTTTCTGCATGATTCCAGGTGCTTGTGCACTGGATAAAATATCTTCGTGTTTTTCCACCTATCACTTCTGTCCCTTTGAGTTGTACTACTTTTCTCAGACACACACAGTACCAGCCTGTACTCTGAACTCTGGAAAAGGTAACAATTTGGCTTCTGGAGTAATAACAAGCATTTTTCTGAAGCGGTAACCATATTTCATCCTGTTCAAAAGTGCAATGCCTCAGCAGCGTAGTACTACTTTTAAATGACAATAAAAGCAGCATTCAAACACTGCCAAAAATTGATATTTTATGCCAACATATTCAAAAAGAAACTTACTGCTTTACAAAGAGAAATTTTAGAGAGAAAAAAAAGTTGGACGTTCTTTGCACTTGTGCAATACTTTGTTCCATCCTGTGCTTCTCTAAATATGCAAGTCAAGGAAAAGGAAAGAAAAAACGCATCATTTTTTCATGAAGAGAAGAGTTTTCCCCTAGAGCTGAAGCTCCTTCCTACTTCTTTGTGTTTTGTCAGCTGGCGTGGGAGGCATATTATCCAGGAGTTAGGCACACATTTCCAAAAGGCAGAGAAAACAGACAGGGTAGACAGTCCATCAAGAAAGGGGATATTGAAAGTTTCCAGTGTATGAGACATACCAGATAGAAAAATCACTTTTCTTTAGTGATTCTACTATGCTTTTCTCTCCCTGTCCCCCTTCAGCCCCATTTCCTATTTATTTATTTTTGAGAGAACAATTGCCTCAGAAATCTGTGGGAGTAATTCCAATCCTAAAGTTAAACCTGTGCTTAGCTATTTCCCTGCGCTCAGCCCTTTGATGACGAGGGGGGTGAGAGAGCTCCTTATGCTCGGCACAGAACTGTGGGGGCATAAGGAAAAGGAGAGGAAAATCCAATGCATTTCGCCACTGAGATTTTTGACAGTTTTATTTGTCCTTCCCGTTCCCACTGAGCTCAGAGCCATCAGCTCCATCTGTGCCCAGCCCAGGTACTCCCATCAGACACTTGCAGAACCTGGGGATGTGCACAGGGCAGAAACACCCGAGCACTGACACTCACCACATTGAAACCACCTCTGAATACACAGCTTCTGTGCAACCTGGGGTCTAACAATATTAAATACCTGTAATAAATTGTCAGCCTGATCCTTACACACCACTGTATTAATGAACCAATAATGCAGCATTGTACCAAAGTGCAGAAAGGCAAAGTAAGAACTATGGAAAATATTTCTTTGTTCCCTACACAAGAGAATTAACTTGATAATTCTTTAGAAATGGAACATAGCTGGCATAATCAAATAAATTATTAGAAGGCATATAAATCATTACCACCTAATATGACTGCAACAAGATTCAATGCAATTTACAGATAAGTATGAGGAATGACTATTGCATTTTACAGAATTAAAACTGGCAAAAGTTCTAAGAAGACGAATGATATAAGATGACCCTACATTCATTTGCAAACTAAAAAGGCAAAAGGAAAGCAGCAGACAGATAAGTCTTACTTTTTCAACTATTTTGCAACTTGCCCTGAAAAGAAGGATTAATCATAAAGTGGAAATTCTTTCATTTAATTAGAGATTGAGTGGGTAGGAATCTGGAGACAGTCTAAAGCTGTATGGAAATTCTTAATGCTTTTGGAAATGAGGTGTCCTGAACTGAAACAGAGATGCAGACTTTCAGAAAGTCCAAGTCCAGGCTGCTTTCTGGATTGCTTCTGCTGGCCCTCATCATGTACCATTTACACCCAAAAGGAATTTCCTTACAGGACATATCTCTGCTCCCATAGTTGGTCTAGATACCAAAGAGTTGTCTACATGACCCCGCTTCACTTCCTTCAGGGGCTGGAAGAAAATACAAACAAAAACTGGTGCCAAAGCAGGGGATGGGACCAGCAAGTAAGGAGCTCACCCCTTTGACCAGCAAAGGCAGCTGAGCATGGCCTGGGAGAACTGCATTCCACCCTTTTCTTTGCCCCTGGGATTTTTTATGGCAATATGTAAGATCCTCAAACCAAGAATTTCCCAGACTCCTACTCACCTCCTGGGTGTCCCTAATGCATAAGATCCGTTTGGAACTGCAGGGTCCCACCTGCCATCTCCAATGATCCCATCAGCCCCAGCTGCAGGAACGTATCAACAGCCTTGGGGCTCAACTTCCCCGGCCTCTGCTTTCCCTGTGAGGATGGGAAGGAGGGAATTGCAGTGCAGCTTTCTCAGGCTGCCAAAGAGTTACAAGAAGTTAATTGGCACTTACACGGCATTACCCAGATACTGGGATTAACACCTTGGAAAATCTTTGAGAAAATTGTTCACTCTGCCTGAAAGCACACACCCAAGAGCGTGCAGAGTCCCACATCAAGCAATAAGAATCCATAACACCCATAACCTGCTTGCTACATCCCGATTAGTGCACTCTGCATCTATGGGATCTCTGTTTTTCTGTCTCTGAAATGCCCTTTATTATAGTTTAGATCTTGGATGACCTGCAGTACTAAGCAGGGATTCAAAAATCAATGCAAATATCAATGCTCTTCTGCAAGTCTCTGGCCATTATTTCCTGCTCATCTCACCAAAACATTAGTTCTTTGCACTGAAAATCTGAACCTCCTTCAGCACTTTTCTCTTTCTGCTCCATAGTCAAAAAGAGCAGGACAAGAGCAGAGGATGTGCAAGATAAGAGTCTTCAGTTTTTAAATCCTAATCTCTTCTCTGGGGTTTATTATTGCTCTCTAATTTATTTTGACACTGTCAAAAAGCAATCTTAGTTTCTAATCCAGGTTCAACATGGACTACTCACATGCTTAAAAGCAGAGCACATACGTACCTGCTGGGGCAGGGGAGAGCGCTTCTCATCAGCTGATCTGATTAATTAATTCCCCCAGGAACTGTGGCCTCACCATAAACCCTAAACCCTTCCACTTCAAAAGGTCCCTTGGATCCAGCCTCCCCTAATAACAGATACACCACAACAGAGCAGCAAAACTGGTCAAAACACTGTGCTCCAATCCTCTTCCTCCAGAAGGAATTGAGGGAAAGCAGACTTAATATTAAACAAGTGGTGGCCACAGTGCTTGCTACAGAAATAAAAGGCACTCCTACGTCATGGCAATGTGCCATCTATAAAAACTGGCCAGCACAAGGAGGCCAACCCTTGTCTAAGAGGCAATGTAGGGCATGCAGCCCACCTGTGTATGGGAGTGACATGCATACACACATATAAACACATGCAACATTTTGTAAAAAAAGGAAGAGGACACGTGCTTTTCTCTTAAATGTGAAAAAGATGCATTAACCCATCAGCATGCCTTGCTGCCTACACAGTGTGGACTAAACTGTCATGATACACATCTCTCTTACTGGAGCTCTGCCATTCTCTTCTCAGAGTCCTCCAGCTCTGTTTATATTCAAAGGTCAAAGGTTTTATGTAATTTTGCTTGATCTAATCACGAGTTTGCAAACATTCCCAAAAATTTGGCAGTTACTATCACCAGTTTTAACTGAAGGGCCATCTTTCTGGCACCATTGTCTCAGTTTTACAAGGTCATTTCCAGTTCTTTGACCTTATGCCTTACCTGCCATCCCCAATTAAAACATGGGGGAAGATTATCAAGAGACAAGTGCATCATTTCTGAGAAAATTTAAAGCCAGAAGCTGACAGAGGCTGGAAGAAGCAAAGAGAAGAGATTCTTTTCTCTGGGTTGCAACCCCACAGTTTCAAAAGCCCTTCGGTTTCAAAGCAGGATCTTTCAAGTGCCTGTGCTACTGCAGTGCCTGTCTCTGTTTGTGACATGTGCAGTCACAGTATTTTAATGGAGCCCAAAGCCCAGTTTTTAATGCAGACACTTGTGCTGGGGTCTGGATTTCTGCAGCTGACATGACTCTAGGGAACAGCTTTCATTTCAAATAAAAGCCAGAAAAATGTTTCCTCCCTGACAAGGATTTTAAGCAAGTAGAATCCACTGTAGCACAGCACACGCAAATAACTAAGACACAGCTATGAACTAGAAATCATTCCAAGTTGATTACAAATTAAAGTGATGTACAGACACATGCTGTAGGCTCACTCTCCTGCTATTGCTTCACACATTAGAACAAACATTTATTGGTAGTGGAATTAACTTCACCTTGACAACTCTTTGGGGAGAAAGCGGTTTACATACATCTGTAACCTGAGCCCCTAAATAACCAAGCTCCAAAGTGTGCTGCTCGCTGCTACTCCACATCACTGCATCACTAAAGCCTTGAACTAAGCATTTCAGAAAGCAGGATCCAAATCACTGTCAATCCTCTGCCATTCCACAAGAACAAAATTGACAGAGAAGGCAGCAGAAATTTGAAATGTCTTGAATGAAAACTTTAGGCACGGGTACAAACATCTGGGGGCACAGCACGTCCAAGGGTATACGCCTTCCCTAGATCATGATCCTTGTGCAGCGGCAGAGTTTATATTCACACTGACTCTGAACAAACCCCAAGACCAGCAGATAAATGGGCACATTTCCATCTGCCTTTGCCGAGGCCAGGGGAGGATCAACCAACTACATATTACTCCTCTGTATGTTTTTAGCACTTGCTATGTGCTTCTTAAACAGTGAGTAAAACTGAAAAGTCTTTTCAGTTTATATGTACCTTCCTCCTTACCATTTGCTCACTCAATCCTCAGTCTCCATCTGTGTGGAGCCAACATGCCCACCATGCCTTATGCCCACCTTGCCGCTCGCTCACACGCTCTGATGGCGAATTCCCCAGGGAGGTGAGTGCAGCCAGCCCTACTGCATCAGCCAAATCAGCAGTAGAAGGGTGGATTCCCATCTCAGTGGATAAAAAAAGATTTTTTAAAATGCAAAAAAAATAAGTCTGGCCAACTCACGCTAGCTAGCCATGGAGAACTTCCAGATAAACATTTTGACATGATGAGCTACAGCAGCATGGAAAATCAGTGTTAGCAAAGGCAGAAGCTTCTTGCAAATTGTGTGCTTTACTAACTTCTGGATCCATTAGAATGCCTTACCTTCTTCAAGTCCCACAGAAACAGCAGCCAGTAGGCTGCCTTAATTTCTATGCAGCACAACAACACATCTGAGTTGCAAGTCCTGAAGACTTAATTGAGAAAGCAGGTGTTGAGTGACATTTTGCCTCATCCTCCCCCTCCCATATTGCCCATGGAGGCAGAGGCCTCCAACTAGGGCAGGGCAGGAGATGACAGCGAAAAACTATGAGCTAGAAACAGCTCAGATCCAGTTGGTTAAGAGATCCAATACAAGTTATCTGCAGAGACACCTTGAAAACATTCAGCCCAAACACATCCTTCCCAAAACCTGTGGTACTCCACTGGGGACCAAAAAGAGTAATTCAGACCTGACTCTGTGCTGCAAATATTCCCAGCACAATTTGCCTGGTTTCACTTCGGGAATTCAACATAAATCTCAACAACTAATTCCCAAACAGAATGTTTTTAGCACGTGGGTGATCTCAAGCATGTGGAATCTTCCGAGAACTTCACAACATCCATATGTCAGATTTTTATATATAGGTGCTCCATACGGCATATGGATTGCATCACTTCACAGCTGCTGATAATAGTTTAAGAAAAAAAGGTACAAAAAGCCTGGCTTTCCTACAGCTGAAGTACCAGGGCCATTTTTAAAATGTTCATCAAGAACCCACAGACCAGTGTCACAAAGAAATTACCCTCTAAGGAGCCCAGCTCACACCGCGCCTGAGGCACTTCAGCCACTTGGGAGCATTTCTAACTTTTCTCCCAAGTGCCCAAGACAAAACCCTATACCACAGCATGGGAGAGTGATTCTCATTGCCCCACTGAACAGGGAGGAGGAGCAATCCAGAAGTTATCACCAATCACAGTCTCTCATCTTCATCCTCTTCCATCCCAGGTGCACTTCAGCGAGCCAAGGTCAAGCACACTCTGTTCTTTATCCTTCCTAAACAACCTCAAGGAAAGAGCAAGTCCTTTCTCCTTCTTGCACCTTCTTACCCTTGCTGCAAAGAAGATCTTCTCTCCTGTTTGTTTTGCACAGCCTGGTTTTTGGTAGCAGGGGAGGTCACAGAGGCAGCTTCTGTGAGAAGCTGCTGGAAGCTTCCACCATGTCCAGCAGAGCCAATCTCTGATGTTCTGAAGATGGACACACTGCTGGCCAATTAGAGAGGTTGGTAACACCTCTGTGATGGCAAATTTAAGAAGAAAATCAAAATAAAGGGGACACAGGTCTTTCCTAGTCAGAGAAGAGGAGAAG